>JAAAKQ030055482.1:0-37974 GCA_010016005.3 Zanna intricata | reverse complement strand
AATTAGGTTTCTAAAGTATTTTCTTGTGAAATTGGAAAAAAAACACAAAATAAAATATGAATGAATATGAATGGTATAATCAAAAAGATTTACGATATACGAAATGCAAAATTCCTGAAACTGGCATATCATTATCAAAATAACAAGCATGCTTGGCAGACTTATTAAAGAATATATTGAATGAATTGGATTCCTATTGCATTCTTCATTGATATACTCGCAAACCCAGTAAAATTCAAGAAATATTGTGATCTATAATTAATTGACATCTTCACTTTGTTTACCGATAGGCTGCGTAGTGAAAATAAATACTCTTGGTAGATAAAACTTCCAACTATTTTCACCAGTAGTAATAATTTTCACTTATATCTTTTGTACCTCATTTGCAAGAGGGATGTGTTGCACTCATAATAAAGACTGAGACAGTTAGTGTAAAACAATAAATTATTGTACACTTTCAGTTGAGAAACAATGTTTCTCATGCTGAGAAACCAAATGAGGAATGAAAGTTTTAAAAACTTTTATTTATGATTTTCTTTTTCTTCTTTGTCTGATTACTCTCTATTTACCGCCTTTTACTCCCTCCCGCAAAAAAAAACAACATATTACCTCATACACATATTTACCTCAAAAAGTATTACCTCATGTTTGCTGTATTTTTTTCTAATGTTGATTTATCTATTAACTAATTTTTATAAACTTATTTAATAATTTATTTTATTAAAGATAAAATAGGGTAAAAAAATGAAAAATTTATTTACTGGAGTCTTTAAAAAATAACTTTATTTTATTTGAAATTTGGTAAGGTTTACATAAGAAATAGCTATAATTGTGGAATTACAAGATATGTTTTTAAAGTAAGGTCTGTTTTGATTTTGCTGCCTCCTACCTTCAATAGCGATCAATAACATAATTACATAATCCTTAAACTAAACAAAGTACTCTTTAAATTTTAACTTTTTGAAGTTGGTGCCAACTTAAGGTTTGATAACTAATTGTTTTTAATTTGGCACCAGCTTCTAAAAGGCAAAACTTAAAAATTGTAAAAGTTTTTTTTCATTAGGTTTATATGTTATGATCAAAAGATTTACTATTTAATATTCTGTCTACTAGCCTCTGTGTCTTAAACCAAAGTCTGTATGATATTCAATTGGAAAATCTAAGAGAAAGATTTTCTTTGCTTTGGCCTTCATCAATGCTGTTGAGAATTCAATTCCTTGAAGTTTGGGTTCAGACAGAATTGCTCCTTGGTAGATTAGAGAGTTGTCTTTATTGAAACAGTCTGTGAACTATCTCAGGAGAGGTGCTCAGTGGGAGGGTGACCCTGAAAGGCGACTGATTTTGGTAATTACTATCAAAGTCTGAATATTTTTATTTGGTTAGGATATCAAAAAGGGTTTCTTGGGATTCTATGTCAGAAAATAAGGAAGTAAGGATCCTAGGAATATTGTGTTAAAGAGTCCTAGCGCATAAGCTTAAGAAAAATGATCTTTTATTGGCTCTTTCAACCCAGCAGGATGTTATTTCTAATAAAGCTGAGATTTTATTTCTATTGAATGATTTATTGCTGGATGTTATGAGTAATAAAATGTTGATATCATCTGAGTGTCTGAGAGGAAGTTGCTGCTTTTTGCTCTCATGAGGAAATTACAGAGGAAGAGGTTAGTCAGGTAATTTGCAGTTCTAATAGAAATAAAGTTCTTGGTTTTGATGGAATCACAGTGGAGCTTCTTGTTCTCTTGGAATTTTTATTTAATACTTTGAATAGAATTTTTAATTGAATACTATTTGCTGACTATTTCCTTGGTTGTTGGGAAAAAATGTGTTCTTAAATTTATGTTTGAAAGGTGATGATAAGAACCCCACTGTGAGCTCTTTTTATTGGGTTTTAATGCTCCTGCCAGTTATTGGAAAGGTTTTCAAGAAGGTTTTTGTACCTTTCTATTAGTGATAGGTTGAATTCTAGAAAGTTGTTGATGGATCAACAGTATGATTTTTGTTCAGTTAGGGGCATGAAAGATGTTATTTTTAAGTAATGATTGTTTTTCTTCTAGAGAGTCTGAGTATGCCTTAAATATCTATTTGGACATATTAGGAGTTTTTAATAATCTGTGGTTGCCCTCCGCCTTGTTTCAGCTGCAGAAGTGTGATTGTATATAGAATGAACAGAATGTGTTAAACAGTTATTTCAGAAAATTGAGATGTCGTTCTTCGAGATGGTATCTCAGAAGTAGAAAAGATGTATCTAAAGGCTGTCTGCCTGATGATGTTTTAGGATCCCTGCTCGGAGTGCAGGCTGATTGATGATATCCATCATGTCTTTTAAGTGTGCTCCAGGTTCAAAGCTGAACATACCAAAGTATCACATACCTTGTGTGGATCAGTTTTGATTTTGATCTGCAAGTTAATTGGAAAACTGAAAGGGAATGGAGCATAATTGCTAGCTTCCTGAGATTTTTAGCCCTGCAGATGATGGCTGATGGGATCTGATGCTTTCGGGGTTGTGAAGTGTTACTGGGTGTAGATATTGACTTTGCCCCTGAAAGCAGACCAAGGAAGAGTGAGATAGGGTATATTTTCTAGCTTATTAAATTTGTGAATTTGTTTATTGATTTTTGAGTAAATCAAGAGGACTTTGAGAAAATTAAATTATCGGACAAATTTGCCATTGCTGCAATCAAAACTTATTTTGTTGATATGAGAATAATATTATTGGTGTTTAAAGATTCAGTTAAGTAATGATCTGAGTGCATAGTCTAATTGAAGTTAGATATGGGAAGAGTTCTTGGTTACGGTAGTGAAACCTTTGGTGGTAGAGGCAGACATGGAGATTGTGCTTCTGCAAATCGGTTAATTTGATAGTTGAGGGTTGTAAGTTATGGTTGGAGGGAGTCATATCTAGGCAATAGTAAATTGGATAAATAGTCTGATGAAAATATTGGCTGAGACATTGGTGATATCCTGACAGAGGACAAACTGATGACTGTGATATGTTACCAGGTTTAGAGGAGTCTAAAAGAGACCTCTAGTAAAGCCCATCAGCGCTAGAAATGGAGGGGTTGGTGTGTGATAAGGATTGTCACAAGATGACTATCTCCCCTAAGGAAATCAGACTCATATTCTTATGTATCAGGATTTTATTGAATAAAAAATCAGAATCCAAATTATAAATTATTTTAAAATATCTAATTCAAGAAATTCAAAACATAGTACTCAAAATAAAAAGAAATTTTCATGATTTTATACAAAACTAATAAAAAATACCGCATGAATGTTTTGAAATAATGAATGAATAATTTTTTTTATAAATAGAAAATTACATAATATTCATATGATTAATGTATAAAAAAGTTAATCTCTACTAACTTGATAAAATTATTTTCTTTCTGTAATATTTTAATTCCTTCACTATTGCATGCATCAATTACTGTGTAATTCTTACATTGTTGTAGTGTTTAAATATATTTTAATTAGGTATTATTGTTATTATATATTCATTATTATTGAAAAATATACATTGTAAACAAGTCCTTTGTATAACTATTTTATTTTAAAGTAATCCTTTGTATTATATTTTATATCAGATGTCCAGAGCTGTTATTTGGTGCAAAAATGTATGGAGTTGGTGTCGACATGTGGGCTGTAGGTTGCATACTTGCTGAATTACTGCTTCGTGTTCCATTTTTGCCTGGTGAATCAGATCTGGATCAACTTACCCGTATTTTCCAAACCCTCGGTACTCCAACAGAACAATCATGGCCTGTAAGTGGTCAGCAGTATTTATATTATTTATTTTCTAAATTGCATTTTTATACCATGTCCTTATTTTTATGTTGCTATTGAAATTGAAAAAAAGAGATTATATTATTGATTAAAAAAATCTAGGTGAAGTTGTACATTATGATTTGATTGATTTTTAGAAAAAATCTGTTACTTTGGTGAAATATCCAGAATAAAGCAATGTGAAACTAAATGTACAATTTTGTTAATTTAACTGATTCATGTTATATCAAAGCAAAACTTGTTTAAAATATGTCTGAGAGGTTAGGAAGATGTTTTTAGTACGTAGAATAATTGAGTTAATAATGATGAAGTTTACTAAAAGAACGTAAGTATGTAAAAATGTTTAATTTTTAAGTAAAAAATAAAAAAAGTATAGGAAAATTAATAAACTTACAGTGTGTGTGCAATTTGGGAGTACTACAATTTTATGAAGTTGCAGGATAGATAGCCTTTCAGCATTTTATATATATATATCTGAAAGTATATATATGTATCTATATCTGAAGTATCTGTATATCTAATGTATATATATATATATATCTGAAAGTAGAAGCTCTGATTTTACCTGATACGCAATTCAGCTCTTGTTTTGGTTTTTTATAGCCATTGTATAGGAATCAGTAACCCTGGATAGTTTAGTTAGTGAGCTGACCGTGCATATATCATGAATGCAGTAAATTTAAAAAATTGCATATCCTTAGCACAGATCCAGTAAGTTCCTAGCAAAAATTCAGAACATCTCTGGTAAGGAAGGGATCAAGGATGAATAGTGAAACAAAGATCAGACTGATCTCAGAAAAATTTTGAAACAAGATAGCCAATCTTATTGTGAAGTTGAGGGCTATTAAGAGGGGTTTAAGGTTCTGCTTCTGTCAACAGCATTTTTTGAACAATTCTATATACATGATGGATAAATTTGTTTTTCCTTCACTTCTGTGAAAAAGATTGGGTTTACTTAAAGAAATCCTTACCTTGAATTATTCGATGTGTAAAGTATCTTGTCAAACTGTTTACCTCGCCCCCAGAGATGGGTTTCTTCCATTAGATAGAATGTTTTGTATTTCATTGATTTTAAATCTTTGGGTGAATTCCAGGGATTGGTAAGCCTAATCCAGATCTTTGCTTCTAGTAGGAAAGTGATGAGAAAAAGTAAATATGTTAATGTTTTCTGATAACATTATTCTTTTTCTGGAAACCAAAAATGTGTGAAAATTGATATCAACTGATCCAGGTTCATTGGTTTTAAAGATATTTAATTTGAAATTTAGTTAAGTTTAAAAGAAATAGTAGTTATTTGAAAATAAGTACGAGTTTATTTCTCAAAAAAAAAAAAAAAGAAACTGGATTCATTTCTTAATTTTCCTAGTAAGTATATTGCAAGATGTACTTGTTGCTTGAGAGCAACGTGCCATTTTCTTGAGTGATGTGTCTCATTTCAGTTGTGTTTTGGCATCTGATATATGTGTATATAACAGAAATTATTATAAAGTTATTATAAAACTATTAATAATAATAAAAATCAATTCCTACCAACAGAGCCCTAAATACATCTACAGTGCTTTTGGCTTTTACCTAATTATGTGAATGTATATAACATTTTTGTAATAAAACACAAAAATTGTTATCATTGTCAAACTTGTTAATGAATCTTCTTCAAAAATATTTAATATAAAATTAACTTTTTTGATTTAAATATTAGTTAAAAGAATGAGATTGATTTGTATTACAATAGCTTGCAAATTAATCCAAACACAGATGTTATTTAGTAAAAAGTAACTTTATTTAGAAAAAAAATCATATTTGTACAGTTTGTGAATATCTAGTAATTTGTCCTCCTTCTTATTCATTTTTCATAAATGATTGGCATTGATCCAACAACTGTAATACACATTTTTTGATATCTTCATCATGAAACCAAAATTCAATTCAATTCATGAAATACATAACATTCTATCTGATGTAAAATACCCATCTCTGGGGGTAAGGTATACAGTTTGATGAGATATTTTACACATCGTATAACCAATATTTCTGCTTTAAAAAGGTCAATTTTTTATGTTAAAACTCATTTTGAAAGTCGTTTTCTGAATGTTGCCAAAAAATTTATCTCCTGTAATGTAAGTGTAAAATTTGCTAGAGATGTATAAACTATTAATTTTAGGGTTTTTTTGTTACTTTTCTTATAAGTATTTGATGATTCATTTTATATTTAATTTTGGAAATGTAATATTTTTCTGGTAACTAACAGAAAATTATTTAAGTTGGTACAACATTAAAATACTGGTGAACATAAATTTTTCAGCGCATTTTAAGGATTAATTAAAAATGAATAAAGCAATGCTGTGCATTTATTTTTAAAACATTAGTGTAGGTTTAATGATGACCTTGAGTGAACATACTGGTTTGATGTAATGATAGAGGCAATCGTCAGTTGAGCAGTGTGCAGGAGAAAGCAATGTGTATACTATGGTTTCATGAAAGCAGATTTGTTATTATTATTTATTGAAGTTTTCGTTAAAGAACACAGCTGTGATCCTCCTAATGAAGACTATTAATCGTTGGTATTAGCATTTTGTATGGATTCAGAAAGTGTAGTACACAAAAAAGGTATTGGCAGACCTCCCATCTCCAAGGAAGCTGTGAGTTGAGTAAAAGAAACTTTTCAGAGATGCTTGGGTAAATTGACTCTTTGTATGTGTTTAGAACTGGGAATACCACAATCGACAATTGTGAAGGTCTATTCAAGTGCCTAAAACTTCATTCATACAAAATTTGGTTTGTGCATGCAATTGAAGATGACGATAAACCATGCCATTACAATTTTGCTATCATTCTTGATAAAGTGAATGAAGATAATATGTTTTTAGAAAAAGCAATTTTTTCTGATACAGCTACCTTTCATTTTTGGTCACATTAAACATCATGATTGTCGGATTTGGTATTGTGAGAATCCTTCTGTCGTTTGACAAACACGTATTAATTTGAAAATTTGGTGTGCATTGACTGCTTATGAAATGATTGTACCATTCTTCTTCTTTGAGCCAACAAAGTGATTGAACAGTTGTACTTCATCGAGCCAACGGTTACTAGTGCTAGTAACCTAGACTAATTATAGGAATATGTGTACCACAAATTGAACATGCCCAGCCATTCATTATTAATTCATTATCAAGATTACCATTCATTATCAAGAAAATTCATTATTATTTTTAAAAATTTATTTTTACATTAAATATTATTTTCAGATATAATAGTTATTAAAAAATAAAGTTGAAGATAATGTTAGATTCAAAAAATGTCTCAGCAAGAGTGATTTGATTTATTACTATATTTGGATTGTTAGTCTATTAATAACTAAAAGGTAGGATAAAGAAATATAGCAGGAAAATAAAAAATATTATTCATTTACTCTTAGTAAGCAGTAGATGTTTGTACATGCTTATAATCAATAAAATAGGAGGAGTACAATGTTGGAATGATTTCAAATTGTATTATCTATAATATCCAAAAAAATAGTTAAATATCCTTTTGGATAGTATTTAACTATCTATAATATGTAGTTAATAGTTAACTTCATTAAGCAGAAGCTATAAAGCATGTTTAATTTTCAAAACAAAATGTATATTGCATCTGGAGTTTATGACAAAATTAATATTGCATCTGGACTTGATGAGCACAGTGCTGAGATTAAAACCTATCTAAAGCGCAGTCAACTTAACTTCACATACAAGAAAAATGTGAACTTACAACTTGTGATTGAAGTATGAAGCAGTCTACCTGTCTTTTTTCTTTATCAAAGTATTTAATAATAACGTTGCTAAAAACATTTGCTATGAATTATATGGTTTTCTTGTGTTTGCAGATCTGCCCTTGTTTATGTTCTTAACTGTTGTAAAATAAATACTAAAAAGACAATGAGATAGACAATAAAATTAACAGAAATTGTAAATTAAATTTAATATAACTCTAAATAAAAAAAAAATAAATTCTGTAAATAAATACTGTAAAATTTAATATTACTAACTGTATTTAATATAAATAGCTCCCTCTATGAATCATGAGACCTCGCTGATAGAGAGGAGGGGGCTTGGGTGCACAGTGATACACAGTAGCTGGACTGAAGGTGCAACCATATTGAAAAGGTATCTGTTGAGAACCAGACAATGAATAATTCCTGATGGAGGGCAGCAGCTCTTTCAATAGTTGTGAAGATAAGGTAGGTGAGGAGAACTTAAAGTCATATCAACATTACTTAATCTTCTTAATATTGTGTAACTGAAAGCAGTGGAAAACTACAGATGTTTTTTTCCCCCAAGAAATGTAGCTCTGCATTTTCATGCCTGTTCAGATCTCTGGGTGGGGATTACTAAGGAAGGAGTCATTAGAAAATTAAAAAATAACATTCTACGAGTTGGAACGTGGAATGTTAGAAGTCTAAAAATGGTTGGTAGGTTAGGTTAGAAAATAAAAAAAAGGAGATGGATAGGTTCTAGATGTAGTAGCAATTAGTGAGGTTCAGTGGGAAGAGGAAAACTACTTTTGGACAGTTGATTTTAGAATAATTAACCCAGCTTCAAATAAAGAGCAGGCAGGAGTAAGTTTCATAATGAACAAGAAGATATGGAAGAGAATAGATTATTTCAAAAAGCTTAGTGATAGAATCATTATAATAAGGATAAAATCAAAACCTAAGTTGACAACAATTGTTAACGTCTAAGTGCCTGTAAGTGATCATGATGATGATGATGATGATGATGATATAGAGCGTGTATACAAAGAAATAGATGAAGTAGTTAAACACATGAAAGGGGATAAAAATTTAATAACAGCTGGAGATTGGATTGCAAGCATTGGAAAAGGCATGGAAGGAAATATTGTGGATGAATATAGTCTGGGTAAGGATTGAAAGAGGGGATTTGACTTATTAAGTTTTCCATGAAGTGTAATTTAGTAATTGCCAACATCCAGTTTCAAAATCGTAACAGAAGAATATAACATATGGAAAAGCTGGGGGAAACTGCAAGTTATCAGACAGATTATATATAAGCAAAGATTTAGAAATCACTTACTGACTGTAAAGCATATCCAGGAGCAGACATTGATAGCGACCATAATTTAGTGATAATGAATTGTAGATTGGGGTTTAAAATGCTAAAGAAAAAGTGTTAGATAAGTTGGTGCAATTTAGAGAAGCTTGGGTAGGTGAAGAAGATTTTTGAGGAGGACATTGCAAGAGGTCTAAGTAAAAAAAAAATATGGAAGAGAAATGGGAGAATGTTAAAAAGGAAATTCTTAAATCAGCAGAAGCAAACTAAGGCAGAACAAAGAAAATTGGAAGAAAACCTTAGATATCAGAGGATATATTGCAGCTGATGGATTAGGGTAGAAAATTTAAAAAATGTTGAAAAAGGTAAAAAAAAAGTACCTATTGACAATTAAGAAATATATAAACAGGAATTGCAAATTAGTGAAAGAAGAGAAGATTAAAGAAAGTGGAAAGAGAAATGGTAATTGGTAAAATATATGGAGCGTACAGGAAAGTTAAGGAGAATTTTGTGGTTCATAAGTTAAAATATAATAATGTGTTAAATAAAAATGGGACAGTAATTTATAGTGAAAGAAAAGGTTAATTGCTGGTGAAATATATTGAACAGTTATATGGAGGAAATGAATTAGAATCTACTGTTGTAGAGGAAGTCAGAGAGGATAAAAAGGGAGATACAGTACTGAAATCTGAATTTAATGTAGATTAAAGGATATATACATTAAACACATATAATAATATAGATTAGATTAATATACATTAAAGGATTTGAATGGGAGAAATCTGCTGGAGATCTGCTGTGAGAAATCTGGAGATTGAATGGGAGAAACCTGCTGCAGAATTACTGTGCAGTAAACTGTCCCTTTGTCCCTCCCTTTGTCTCTGTCCCTTATATCTGTTGAATTCATCTCTGCAATCACAACATCTTCTTTCATGCCATTTAATGTTTGCTTTGCCTCTATTGCTCTTCTCAAAAATTCTCTTCTTCATTCTGTTTTTCATAGATTCTAGCCAAGTGCAAATAGAAGGCCAATCTTCTTTCTCGAATGGCATCTATGAGCCTGTCTATGGAGGTAGTGTAGTGTTCCATAATTTTTAACCCTCATTAGTTTTTCATGGTTTGAATATTTTTCTTAATATAAAAAGTGCTAGTTATTTATTGACAATTTATGTTTTTTATTTGTAGACTAATGTATAAATAAAATTATATTTCTTGTTGTCAGGGTGTAAAAGGATTACATGACTATATCCAATTCAAAACATTTGTAGGAACACCTCTTAATCACATTTTTACTGCAGCTGGTGATGACTTACTAGATCTGATTGGTTCATTGCTTTCTATTAATCCTATGTATCGGGTTACATGTCAGCAAGCATTACAGATGCCGTACTTCAGGTAGGTCAAATCGTATTGTATTTATATAATTTCATGAATCTGTGTATTAGCTTTAGATTCACCTTAACATATTGGTAATAATGACTACAATTTTTTATATATCAGTCTTTTCATTAGTTTACTTTTCATTGTCTAATATTTTTTTATAACATCTTAAAAAGAATATAAGTAAGGTAAAAAAAATACTGCCAAAATAAGCTGGCAAGCACTGTCTTTACTAACTGCATTATAAAAAAAAACAAACCTTATTTTAATCATTATGTACTATTTCCTATTTGGTGATGTGTTTTTAAATTTTAACTGTAAGCCAAGCATATGAGCTAAATCAACAAATTTAATATGTAAAAAAAAAAAAAAAGTTTAACAGCTATTTTAAGATAAATCTTTACCAGCAAAAGTTGGAATGAGTATAACCTTATTTAACAATATCCATTTTAATAAATGCACATTTCCTTATGCTTCCATGTTTTTTCATTCTAGTCATATGTCAAACTCAGTAGTTAAGTTTAATGGAGAAAAAAGTCATTTTAGTTTCATGATTACTTAATTTTTAATTAATATGTTGATCTTGCATATGTAACCCCGAGTGTCTGCAGGACCAAATTTAGACGTGCCTGAGGTTGTAAATAATCATATAATATTATCATTTTAATAGTATTGGTTTCTGGGTTTTTGGATGTGATATTATTATCAAACTTACTACCACAAGAATAGTAGTATTATCAATTGATTTTATTTGGAACAGCATCAACTTACTGTTTTGCTTTGTTTCATCTTAAATAATTGTTTTGCATGTCTTTTATTAAATATTTATTAGGTCTGTAGACAACTCTGTTCAAAAAAAATATACATAAGGTTTCTATAAGAAGTAAAAAAATTATGGTTTATAAAGTGACCTGTTTTATCATTATTTTGCACTGGTAAATATAAAAACATAGTCAAATTTATTACCCCCCCTTTTTTTTTTTAGTCGATGAGTTACAAAGGAATACCAGTTACGTGTATTCCCCATGCTGTCTTCACAGGGAAGTGTTGGACTTGAAGCTCAAGTTAAAAAGCCAAGCAAAGCAGGTTCTGTAAGGATGTTAAATTAAGCTCGTATAGTGGCTGCTCCCTACCAACTAAACCTCCTCTCACCGCTTCTCCTCTCCCAGGGCTGAACCTGCAATTAAGCAATACTCAGCCCTGGGGGTTCCCTTGGGATTAGGAGATCTGGAGTGCCCATGCCTCATCATCGCCATCCATCCACACAAGCGCAGACAAGTGACAACTCAGCAGAGAGCTCTCTGTCACCCCCTCCCCCTCAGGTCTCATTCTTCACCACAACCACGGTGGACTTTTTCCTGTAATGGCTAGGTGCCAATCTTTTTAGTCTTCAGACCAAAATCTGTACTTTTCTTCTACGACACAAGTTTATTCATTTCTTCTCATTTGCAGGGTCCTTCTAGCATATGAGGCACTGTATTTCCTGGGAACAGCTATTCCAGGTTCATTTGTTATCTGCATACAGTCCATCTCACACAAGAGAAAATGGTTTGCTCTGGTGAATCCTCAATTGAGCAGTATTCACATAAGGGGGGTCCCCCCTCTTATGGTGTAGGTTGTTAGAGAACTCCCCATATCCCAATGAAATGGGTGAGATAAAAATTTATCTCACCATGTCATCTATTAATCCAAGGACCTTTACATGAATTAGTCTTTTAGTGCAGAGACCCTTTGCAGAGCTCGTCCACAAATCTTGCCATCTGTCAATGGTCGATTGCTGTGCCTCCTGTTTTGGTATGCCCAGTGTTCCTATATTGATTTGCCAAAAGATGTATTGGTGGAAAACCAGCAATAATACACTGTGACACTTGACACCATGTGGAACGCTGATGTAATGCCTATCGCAGCTCTATGTTGCAGTGCCAACAGTCTTTTCATGTTCCTTTTTATATTGAATGCATCGCACCATGCTGGGCAGCGTATAATACTAATGATATGACCATGAAAGGATAATCATCCTCCTGCTAGCTTTAGATCCAGTCCTCTTTGCCAAGAGCTTATTCAGATTTGCAGAGAGTCTCTCTGCTCTTCCTGTTACATCCTTAATAGGTGTGTTATATCTGCGACTTCTCTCCAATGTAACCCCAAAGAATTTGACAGTCTTGGTGAATGTAATATCAATACCATTTACTCTAATGGTGAGTTCCCTGCACCGCCTCCTACCAACCATGGCCACTGTGGTGGTCTTTTTAGGGGCCAAACTCATGCCTCCATTTCAGTTAGCCAACTGTTCACTAGCGTTACAGCTTGAATGACAACCCCTCGACTTCCTGCTCCATTTTACGTGATATTAGCAAAGTTAAATCATTCGCATAGGTGATTTTAAATGTGTTACCAGGAAACTCCTGCTGCAACAAACCATCAAATGCTGTGTTCTAAAGAGAGGACCAAGGACAGAGCCCTGTGGCACACCACTGAACATTTGGAACTTTTCAGTACCCTCCTTCATTTGAATATCCACCCATCTATTCTGGAGGTAATTGTTGAGGATTGCAACTAGGTGTTCACTAACTTTTTTAGATTTTAAGAAGGCCAAAATCATCGGCAACGGCAAGCTGCCAAAAGCATTTTTTTACATTTAGGAGGATAACTGAGGGTATTTTCCTCATCCACCTGGATCCTGTAGCTCTGTTCTCCACCCAAGTTACAACTTCGGTGATGGTATCTATGGTTAATTGATTCTTTATAAAGCCATACTGATGACTTGAAAAACCACCCTTTGACCTTATTTCATCATATAGCCTCTCAGCCAGCATCCTTTAAAATAACTTACCCATTATGTTAAATCAGGCTGAGGGGTCTGTAAGCTATTTATCCTGTGTATTGCCTTGCAGCTTAGGTATTAGGATGAGTTTCAGCTTTTTCCAGCAGTCTGGGAATTCACATGTGGTAAAGGCAGATTTCATAAAGGTCCAGCTCTTTCCACAAATAATTCTTTATAAGTTTTGACAATAACACCAGGAATCTTGTCAGGGTCTAGACTTTTTTTTTAATATTCATTTGCCCTGCAGCCCATATATTCTCCTCAATAGTTAAATCTGTTCTCGTGTGTACATTCTATACCATGCCATTTGCCCTTAATAACATTGAATAGCCTCAATAAGGTCCTCTGAGCCGCATCTCTGGATAATATTGAGTCCTACAAACCGTCTTCATGACTACTTGATAGGCACTCCCCCAGGGATCCTCATCCAGTCCCTCCAGCAAACTTTCCCATGACCTTACCTTTGACCTCTTAATTGCAACGCATAGGTTCTTTTTAGCCTCTTGGTACACATTAATCAGTACTTCTACATGCACCAATCCCCTACTTCTTGCTCATTGTAGTTGGCATCTAGTCTGCAATATCAGTGATCGCAAGGTGGCTATGCCATTACTTCAATGGTATACACCTCTATGTATAGCACCCACTGGCGGCTTCACCTGTGTCTGTGCCTCAGTTAGTGCTGCCAGCATTAGTTCATTCGGACAAGGATGCATACGATCAAGCCTCCTGGCAACTGTATCAACTATGTGTGCAACCTACGCTGAACTAGGCCTCTAGTAGACTGACCTGGTTCTTCTTACCTCTATCTCACTAAGCGTAAAAACTAACACCCAATGATCCATAATGAATTATTCATCTACAAGATTCCAATCTGCTAACTAGATGATCCAAGAAATTCTCAGGAAGGGCAGTTATGTCTACCACCAATTTTACCTTCAAAGGATCATTGACTACGGTCAATCCAGTGGCCCCTAGCATCACTGCTAACACATTTCTTCTCGAACTCTACCTAAGACCCACCAGTTCCTTGCTTTTCGTGTTAAAATCTCCCATAAATATGACAGGATTTCTTGGCCTTTGTATGTACTGATTATTGTCTTCTGATGTTTGGTTAATCAACAAAACTTGTTCTATTCCGCCGGTCAGATCCTATCTCACATTAAGTCGTGAACTATGACACTGCAGTTAATGTTTAACAGTAAGCAACGCATTATTTAAGATTGGAACATTCCTGGTCTCCCCTCTGATGACATCAATCCGCATGCCAAGCACTTGGGCCTCTCCTTACAATTGAACACACCTGTCGCCAGAACCGCCACAGTTGAACAATCATTCCATCAGTCGAAGGCATCGGTCTATGACAGTGGGCAGTCATATGACCGTATTCCCAAAAACAGAATAAATTTAGTACTTAGCACCAATTAACTGTTCTCTGGACCACCTTACTAACCTGTGTTGATTTTAATATTTATTTAAAGTTGTAATTTCATGTATTAAAAAGTTTTTTGATTTTTTTTACAAAACAATTAAACTGTTGTATATTTTTCATATTTTATTTTTTGCATTTTTATTTTTAAGTAATATCAGTTTTATTTTTGTTTTTACTGATGATCTACTTCATTTCAGCTTACTTTTCAATTTCTTTACAGTTAAGATATATTTATATGATCTTGTTGCTATTTTATATAAATGTATAAACAGAAGTATAATGCGCATTGTGTAACTGTTTTAGCAACAAACCACCACCCTCTACTGGTGTTCAGTTACCTCTTCCTGCTACTTTGTCAGCTCGTGAAGCAGAAAGAGCGAGTAGAAAAAGGAAATTTGAAGATTCAGAAAGAGGTAATAATTTTTTTGCCTTCGGTATTTTTATTTTCCTCTGTGTAGAATTTAAACTGTTGTTGAAAGTCAGGAAATACTTAATATCCAAAAATTTTTAATGGATTTAGCAGCAGTTTTTTCAGGAAATGTTTTTCCTGATTACAATTTTGATTTAAAGTTGATAATCATCATTGTTGATTATTCTTTTATAATTTTACCTATCTCTTTTGGTTGAATCAAAGCTGCTGGTCATATATATAGTCAAATATATATATAGGTCATATATATAGTTAAATTTTGGAACAAAATTATCTTCCAATCTTTTTCTACTGTAAGTTTTGAAGTAATTGAAAATCAAAATACGTAATAAATAATAAATAATTTTAATAAGTTCTTGTTATTCTTTATGTGATTTTTATTGTAACAAAAAGTTTCCTTAAAAAGATTATATAAAAGAAAGAAAGAAATATTACCTGTAGAGGTTGGTAGAGGGCTGTCAAATTTTATGAATGTGCTACTTAGAACTGAGATTAATGGTGTGGAATGGAAAAATTCCCCGATTGTCTATTTTTATGCGAGCTTTGTGAATCATGACATACCATCCTGTTAGTATAACATGCTTTATAAGTCTAGCCTCTTCAGATCAGGTAAAGTCTGCACCGTTAACTAATATGAAATTATTTTAGAACTGAATAACTCAGGTTAGGGTTTTTTTTAGTTTGCAGAATACTGAAACTATCTTTACTGTTACTTGTAATTTTTAAAAATTGTGATTTATGTCCAGATATCTAGAAATCAAATCTATTTACATTTTAGAAGCTAAAGTGAAATTCTACATACTACTAATACTACTCAAATGTGGTTAATTAATTGTGAATATATTCATTAATTTTTATTTCTTTATGTTTTTAGAAAAAAACGTGAAAAAAGTTTCAATCTGTGGGCAAACCTACCCTCTCTATTTAGCAGTGATAGCACCTATCTTAAAACTTTCCAATTGTACTTTGTAAACATTAGGCTGTGAGGTAAGGTTTTAATACCTGGAAGGTGACCTGTACAAGATATAAGGACCTACTACTACTTACTATGTTATAGAAATTTGTGTAGTTTGGTGGAGGCAGCTGCCTAAGGAACCATTCAAACACTACGATTATTAAGTTCTTATAAAATTTTTATTTGGAATGAAAAATTAAATTACTGTTATTCTTTTAATTTTGTTCAACTAATTTGACACAAACTTTTTTGAACCACTCCTTACTAATAAATTGCTATCACTAGCGACTAATAAGCGCAAGCAGCATGCAGACACTTATTACTAATAAATTCACTCTGTATTATTTAACTTAGGTGATATAAAGATGCAGTACATACAAATTTATTTAGGCAAGTTGGCATTTTATTTTTTATCTTAAATTCCAAAATGCTAATTCTTAGATGTTTTAGGCATTGCATAATGAATTTTAATGAATGTAGTTTTTCAATATCATTTTACCAGTAACCTAAAAACTAATATTCTACCACATTAAAAAAATTTTGGGAAATAGCCTTACTGCTGAAAATACTATGGTATGAAGTTCTAAAGATCTGTGATCATCTATTTAACTACTGGATTGCACTTTTATTTGGTTAGAAATATGTTTACTAACATGGCTGCTGAAATATTGCATAATAAAATAAGTTGAATTATCTGTTTTAAATTTTCTGTTTCTTTTTGTTTAGAATTATATCCTGTAATTTAATTTTGTGACTTTATTTTTAAGGAGCACAGCCAAAACGACTAACGTTTGATGGTAATATGAAATAGATATATTAGTGTGATTCATTCATCATTTTATATCGGTTTGAAGAATGTGTGAAAAGAAAATTAAGTAAGAAATAATTAAAATGTATAAAGTTAATTAATTAAAGAAATAATTAAAATGTATAAAGTTAATTTATTATTTAATTTCTATCAGTTATATTAAGCTTATTTTTATATTTCTAAAAAAAATTTGTTGCATTTGTGTAATTTTTAAATAAAAATGCATGTTATTTTACTATTATTAAATTTATTTTTAACATTTATTTTAATCAGCAAATGATCTGTTTGGTCATCATTCCTACTAAGTAGCAATGTGATTTAATTTTATAAATTGGAAAAATCTTTCTACCTTTCCTCTTTAATAAACTACAGTGACAAAAAAAAGAACCAAGAAAAAAGAATAAAATTGAAATAGTTATTTTTAAATACACAGGGGAATTCAGGGAAACATGAAAATTAGAAAATTAAATGTACTTATTTAATTTATTTAACCAATGTATACAAAATCATATAAAAATATAACAAAATCATCGTTTGTAAGTTAAAATAGTCTTTATAGTTTTTAATAGTATTGTAAATGTTTAAGCGGTTTTAGTTTTCATTGCATAGTACAGAGAGCTTAGAAATAAGTGGTATTTTATGAAAATCGATTGAAACATAAGAATATTGAAAATTAAGCTTAAGCAATTTATTTATATATGGAAGTCAAAAAGTTGCTGTTGATTAGGACAATCAAAGAACTATTCAAAATTTTATAGGTAAATGTTTAATCTATCCCAGTTAGAGATGATTCAGTACTTGGTATTTTTAAAACATATTTGAAATATTAGTAAAGTTATAATCAGTGATAAGTTATGCATAAAAGATTACTGATTTTAAAGGTGGCATATCATGGAAGAAAGATTTTCCATGATTTTTCTAGTAATTTTAATTTCAAGTTAGTAAAAGGTTGCTAGATAACAGAGCCATAACTTATTTAGTATCGGATATACAAAAACATAGTATAAAATTCTGTATGAGTTAATATTTCTAAAATTTGTTGAGGATCTTTTAATAAAATTTACCTTTTTTAATGATTTAGATTCACTGAACTTTCTGTCAAAATACATTCCTAAATCTTAAGTAGAAGATACTTTCTGTATTTCAATATCATCCAGTAACTAATTGTAATCAGCATTTGCAAACCTTCCAAATTGAATATGAAAACATTTTTTTACTTTACAAGAAACATCATTAAGTGACACAATTTTTGCATTTAGTTCAAGTGAATTTAAAGCATTTAGCAATTTAAAGCATAAACAATTTCATATCATCCATAAGTATATATTCAAAGTTAAACCAATGTCATTTATAAATATTATTAAAACTTTAGGACCCTCGTGTATGCTTTGTCCTCCCCAGATGTAACATAAATAGGCTTAGAGATAAAAATATCAAATTTGATATACTGAATGCTGTTTATAAGAAATGAATGTAAATAAGACAACAGTTTACCAATAAATTTAGATGCAGCAGCAAGTGTACTAGTTAGTAATTTGATATTAACTACCAAAATAATGGCTTTTGGAAGCTATTTTTGGCTTTTTAAATAATGGCTTTTTGAAAAATTTTATCATCCAAAAAGCCATGTTGTTGAAGAAACATAAATTTCTTTATATTACATGTAATTTTTATGGAAATTAATTATCTGAGTTTGACAAAAACATTGCATTTACTCTTAGGGTGATAATTATTGATATCTGAAGTGTCACCATTTTTAAATCATTCCAAACACAAAAATTCTAGGAAAACACTAGTATTTAAAGAATGATTGAAGGGCTTAGTTAAAAATGGTGAGCATTTCTTAACTAAAAGAAGATGAATATTATCGTTAAGATGGCAACTGACATCTTCAACATCATTCTCAGTTAAAATAATGTTACTGAAGGAATTATAGTTAAGTTTATTATTTTTCAGTTAAGGAAAAATTGTTTTTAGCAAATACACTCAAATCTTTTATTAAAACTTTATATAAGTGCCTTTATTAGCATACTCATCTTCGAGATGGATAAGATGATCTACTGTTGTCATTTTTATTAGCAAAATTAAAAAAAACAAATTTGCAGTCAGATAAAGATTCTTCACTGTATTATTTAATAAAACTTATTTTATTTTGATGGGCAGTATGTGCCTTCCATGTAAGTATATTTTTTCTTCTTATTTGTTGGTGTTGCTTCTTCTTACTTATTGTTTATAAACATTTAAGAAGAAAAAAAATTATATGAGCTTTTGACTGACAATATGTTTGTTATGTTTTTTATTGCTTAATATTAACTAATAGTACGTTTCTTTTATTTAGTGAATTAATCACGGTGGTAATGCAGTTATTAGTTTCTTGGTAAAAACATTATGTTTCTAAAGTTTATAATAATGAGATTTATAATCTACCATAATTTTACAGCAAGTTGTGTATAAAATTTAAAACCAGTAAAGAAATGTTTTGAAATTAATTAAAAAAGTGACAATAATTTTTTTTAGATAGAAAGTTATGTGGCTTAATTTTACAATCATTTTAGAAGAACATTTTAAATATAATTAATACTCGCATCTTGCATATTAGATATGAGGTTTCTGAATCATTCAGAATCAAGTGTTGAGATGCGAGTAATTCAAAAACAAATCTGAGATTTTTCAAATCTAAACTAAACCAAAACCTTGACCTAAACTAAATTTGTTACTTAATTGTAACAAATTGAATTTTATTCATTAAGTAATGTTTTTATATGACTGCCGAAAAGGAGTGTAATTGTTGCAGTTATATATGTATGTATGTATCTAAGTTTCTTTCACCGTAGCTGCTCAGCAGCTGAACTGATTTAGATGAATGATCATGCATTGGAATTCTTATGTTACTGGAAGTGTCATAGGCTATATATGAAAGTTGCCTAATAATAATTTAATTGTGGCTGCATTGTCAATATATGTGGTAAGTGAATTAGAGGTACAACTTATAAACTCATCATAGTAGTCAAGGAATGATTTTTCCTTGCAAATTTATTGAGGTGTACTCCATCTTTGTATAGACATCTCTGCAGTCTTGTGAAAAATTGTGTGGTTTGATGCAACATTCAACAGGGATTTTAGCATTGCTGTTTGTTTCTTGGGTTTTATTTCATAGGAGGTCGACTACCACACACTTTACTTTCAAGGTGACCAACATGGAATCAACACATGGACAAATCAGGAGACAGGGAAGCCATGGTATGTCACCGTTTCTCAAAATTATGTAGTTGCCCAACCAATGGCCCATAGGAGCTATTGATACGTATGCTATGTGTGATGTAGATCCATCCATCTTGCATGACATCTTTTACACACGCTACAATTCATTCATCTCATCTCTCTGAA
The DNA here is from genome assembly GCA_010016005.3 of Zanna intricata. Classification (NCBI taxonomy): domain Eukaryota; kingdom Metazoa; phylum Arthropoda; class Insecta; order Hemiptera; family Fulgoridae; genus Zanna; species Zanna intricata. The sequence continues at coordinate 17,930 of JAAAKQ030055482.1, read as the reverse complement.
GATATACTTAATTGTGGTTGCGGAGGTTAAACAAAAAAAGAAAAAGATTCATTCATCTTGTTGAATCCAAGCATTGTCAGTAATTCAGTAATTTGTGGAAATGAATGTATTTTTTTCAGCATCGTGATAAATTGATCTGATATGACTGTAGTTGTGAGGCCTTCTTCATTTTTAAAAAAAATTAGAGCCTATTATCCTAAACCATAACACACTACATAGTAACCTTGTTCTTTTAGTAGGTGCTAGTATACCTGTGTAGAATTATCTTGTTCCCAAAAATGAAAGTTTTGTTTAACAAATTCATTAAGGTGAAATGGGATTCATCCAACACCCATAGTTTACTAACGTAGTTATTGTCCTCATATATCTTTATAATCAATCCATTTGTTTACAAAATGATGTCACATTAGTGTGATTGTTTGATCTGAATTCCTGGATGATGTGTGACTTTTACGGGTTGTAAAAGTAAGTCTTGCAAAAGTATTCTTTGAACATTTGAACTACATAACTGTAAAGACAATTAATGGAATTGTATGCGCTTCTTATGACAGCAGATCAAACAGTCTCTATATTGTGTGGTGTATGAACAAGCTGCATACATCTGGAGGTTTCTTTTTCATTGCTGAATTTATTTCCTCAAAGTTATATATCCGTGTATTAATTGCATGTGTTAATGATACACAATCATGATGTCAAGGCATATGACACCATTTTGCATCAAAGTTTTTGCCGGTACAAACACAAATTTCAAGATTTCTTGTTTCTCTCAGTCACTCTGTATAATAATTAGTTGATTTAGATAACAGGATATCACCAGGGCAGTAGAATTTTTATCTGTGACTGGTACAGAGTAAATTAACTGTTCTGAAACAAAATATTTTACTGTATGCCCATGATTTTCATAGTATGGAAGAGCATAAGTAGATCCAAAATGTTAAGTGCAGAAATTATTGATGATTTGTGCAGAAACTATTGAAATGATGCTGAAGGCCTTTGGAAATGAGTATATGGACAAAACACAAATAAAAGAGTGGTACAAGCAGTTTAAAAATGGCCGCACATCTGTTGACAGTAACCCGTGTTCTGGCTGACCTTCAACCACAATAACATCAGAAAATGTCGAGCATGTGCAACTAGCGATTGAAAAAGATCATCATTTGACTCCACGCAAACTAGGAAGTGATCTTGGAACTGTGAAACAAGTGTTTGGAAAATTCTAACCCATTATTTGGAAGTGACTCACGTTTTTTCAAAATTCATTCCAAAATTGCTCTCAGTGGAGCAGAAGAACATTCACTTCGAAGTTGCTCAGGGTAACTTGGAAGTAGTCGCTAATGATGAAAATGTACTTAAAAAGTACGTAAAAAAATTACTGATGATGAATTGTGGGTTTACGGTTATGATTCTGAAAAAAAAAGAAAAGAAAACAGTCTTCACAGTGCAAGCTTCTATCTGAGCCACCACTGAAAAAAGCACTTCAAAGTCTGAGCAATGTCAAGGCAATGTTGATTGTTTTCTGTAATTAATGATGGCATTATGCACCATGAATATGCTCCAACAGGTCAGACTATTATCAAAGAATTTTACCTTCAAGTTCTGAGAAGATTGCATGACACAGTGAGAAGAAAACGCCCACATTTTTAGAGACTGGCAACTGGCTTCTTCATCATGATAATGTGCAAGCACATTCATCAAACGTTTGTGCAGCAGTTTTTGGCAAAACACTGAATTAGCCAACTTTACCAGCCCCCATACAGTACCGACATAGCCCTCTGCGACATTTGTCTGTTTCCAAAACTGAAAATTCCACTCAAACGACACCAGTTTGATAACATAGATGATTCAGAAGAATACGACGAGAGCACTTAAGACCATTCCAAAACTGAGTAGAAAGTACTCAAGCTGAGTAGAAAAGTAAGTCCAAACCAAAGTAGAGTCTATTTTGCATGCGGCAAAGAAGGCCATTTTAAAATACGAGTAGACTGCCAGGAGAATAGACGAAAAAATAGATTAAGCCTGAAGCTTAGATGTGTCCATGACTATGAATGGTTAAGTTTTTACTTCCCAATGCCAACAGAAGTGTCCTCTCGCATGATCTAGTTGATGAAGTTGTTAGAGGGCACAATGTGGAATTTATAATTACAACCGAGCCTAACAGATCCTCTGTAGCAAAAGGCCATTTATGCACGGTCATGGACCGAGTCGTAGCTTTTAAAGGCTATTCCTGCCTTTTTGCTGGCAGTTTTATAGACGTGAAGCTGGCTTGATTGTCATAGAATTGAATGATGCAGTCCTAATCAGGGTATACATATCTCCTAAATGTGATCTTAATGATGTATCTTGATCATATTGATAACCTGTAGGATGTTGTTGTTGGGGTTTGCGCAAAAACACAATCTTGTGATTTATAAAACAAGTTTTTATATTGTACACAATTTATAACAAAATTTTTATTTTGAAGTTATAAATTGGTCACTACCGAATGAAAATACACATGCACCAAACAACTTCTCAACACCAACTGCACAACGAACATAAACTTTTTTTTTGACAAGCATGAGCAATGCATTTATGCCACACTCTGCAGGTCTTCGTGAGGTGTATCAGGCTCGAAACCAGGATGCTGGTTTAACTAAACCTCCCTCACAGTTTCCCAGGGGCGGCCTTTCGGCATATCATCAGCCAGCCCTGGAAGTCATGGGAGCAGTTTATCATAACCCTTTGTCCTTCCTGTTTTGGGTTTCCACAGTGGAGCCTCCCATTGGGGTCCTCCTGGGATCACTGGGTTGTGGTGAGCCAACACATCCCTCCTCCAGGAGACTACCTTTCCCGCCCTACTAGCCTGACCTAAAGGGACGGCATGCGCTTTGAAAAATGCATGATTGCCCCTTCCCCACCCGCATGTGACCTCTTACACTATTGAGGGGCCTGACTGTCTATCAGAGATACCCCGATCCAGTTTACTCTTGTATGTCCAGAACCAACACCCTACACCCTACACGTTGCCATGTTTCGTCCTGTATGTATTAATGAACATAACCTGCACATATTCACCCTCCACCACCATACACAGACCCACATGTGTGCATGCATACACACACACACACACAAAGTCTTTAGACTTTGTATTTAAGATTTTAATGCAAAATTAGTAAACGTAATAAACATGATATTATTCATCAAATATCACATTTTAAGTCATTTTTTGGAAGAGGACAAAGTTTATGGATAGCTCTTTTAAGTATTCCAGTAGCTGTCTTAACTGATACAACTTTTATGAATCCATCTGAACCAGGATGTAGGGTGAGGATTCTTGTCATATACCATTTTAAAGGTGGTAAGTTGTATTCTTTGATGAGGACTAAATCACCAGGTTATAGATTTGAATGTGGTTTGGTCCACTTTACACGCTGTTGCAGACTACTGAGATATTCACTGAACCATCGTTTCCAAAAATGTTGAAAGTTCGGCTGCACAAGTTGCCATCATGAAAGCTGGTTTATACGAACGTCTTGCAGATCTGGTTCTATCGGCATAGTGATTTCACCACCAGCAAGGAAATGACCAGGAATGAGTGGGGAGAAATCGGAAGGATCACTGGATATTTGAGTCAATGGTTTGGAATTTAGGCAGGTCTCTGTTAATGTTAACACTGTAGACATTTCCTCAAATGCGAGTACTTTATTGCCAACTATTCTTTTCAGATGGTATTTTAATGATTTCACTGATGCCTGCAAAATGCGGAGAGTACCATCATATGTACTTATGATACATCAGATGTACATCATGTGGAGAGGACAATCAGTAAATCATTGACATAAAAGTCTGAGTTCAATGGGAGTCTGACAATAAATCTTCCTGTAGAATCACGGGTAGCTGTTTTGATGAAATGTTCACATTCTGATGATTGATTATGTAAGTCAGCTTCCTGAAGCTCTTCTGTCTACCAAAATCTCTGTAACTGGATATCAAGTCTATCTTCAGTGCTTAGGTTATAAACAATGCTTGGATTGGCTGAAGATCTATTCAGTTTTGAGTTTTTCCAATATCACCCAACCTAGGACTGTGTTCTGCAGGGTAAGATCAGTTCCCAATGGATTTAAATTGCCATCACATAACAAATTGAAAAATAACTCTGCTCCTATGAGAAGATCAATATTACTAGGATTAAAAAAACTGAACTTTAAATTTGACAGGATACGAATTTCAGATTCAGCAATTGGAGTTGTAGGCAATGGTTGAGTAATTTTTGGAAGAATTATGCAAAATAAAGTGGCTGAGAATGAATTGAATCTGGACCTTATAACACTCTGGAAACAATTCGTAACTTAGCTAATGACTGACCGATTCCACTTATTTCTGAATAACTTCTGGTTGATTTCAAACCCAGTTTGTTAGCCATTGCACAATTAAAAAATTTGCTTGAGATGCAGAATCTGAAAGGACTCTACACAAATTAGGTCTACCGTGACATTCAGAAACATGAACTAATGCTGTAGATAATAAAATTTACATTTATTTTGAATGTTGTCTAAATTTGAGGTTGATATTTCTGTACGTCGAGTTTAGTTTGAGTATTATCGTTATCAGCACTTGATTTTTTGAATAGTGTAACAAGGTATTGTGTTTCTTACCGCACAATTTACAAGATCTTTGCTTAACGCTGACTAATTTTATGAAGATCTGAACTTAAACAATTAAAACAGAGATGTTTGATTTCTTTTTCACGATTGGGTACAGGAAGTGATTTAAATTTTTCACATAGATAAATTGGATTCAATTATTACAAACCTGACAGGTTTCAGTTGAAGTAGTGTAATTTGATTGTGTTGGAAATCTCTGATTGATGGGTTTATAATGGGTTTGGTTGCGATTTGTAAGTAAAACCAGGTGGTGTATATTTTGATAATGCATTGGCAGGCTTGGTTTCAATAGCCTCAAACATTTGGCACTTTTTTTTGCAAAAATTTAATTAATTCATCTAAAGAAGGTAACTCATTATTATTAATACAGGTTTCCCATTCACGGATGGTCACTTTGTCTAATTTGGTAGTAACCAAGTGTAAATTTAGTGTGTCCCATTGATCAGTGGGTTGTCCTACTATTTAAGAGCGCTAAAATGATTTAAATGCTCTTAAATGTTTCACTGTATCATCAACCAATTGTCTGATATGTGACAATTCCCTTTTTAACTTATTCAGTTAAACATAGCACTTACATGTTTAGTGATTAAAAATTGTTTATTTTCATATCTTTCTTTAAGTAAGCCCTGTGCTATTGTGTAATTGCCCTCAAAACTCTCTAAAGATGGAAGGATTTGTGAAGCTTTCCCCTTTAGTGTGAATTTTAGGTAATGAAACTTTTGAATGTTAGTAAGGCATTTATTCACATGAATAAGAGAATTAAATTTATCATAATAAGACTACCAATCTTTGTGTCCACTGAAAGTAGGCAGGTTAATTATAGGTAATTTAATGGATGGGCCTAACCGATTTTGTTGAATGCTTCCATTAACTAATGGTAGTAACATTCTTGTCATTGCTGGAATTTATTTCAATTAATTTTTGCACATGTTCCGCTAATTGAAAATATGCAGCTTTAAAATTTTCGCGTTCAGAGTCTGATAGGTGGGAGATTGATGGAACATTCTGACAGATGAGACAGCCAGTGATCATCTGCCAGCTCTGCTGATCATGTCTGATCTGGCGCTTAAAACCAGAGACAGAAAGATTCCTTCAAGGCTTATTAGAAGACAGGTTGACACATTAGTAGAAGAAAGAGCATTCCCGAGGTTTGGTGCTACTATAATCTCACCAGAATCCTTCAGGGATATATTTCATGATAGAATGAATAAAATTTTAAAGATCTTGACGTTATAAGAAACCAGCTTACTGGTGGACTATAGAAATTATCTTCTTCGATGCAAAATGATTCAGAGTAGAAGGAGAACTCAGAGACTATACAGAATAGGTAGAGCCATTGCAGATGCTGCCTTATTAGAATATAGACTTTGCAGAAGAAAACTCAATTATGAGATCAAATGCTCTAAAACGAGAAAATGGAAGGATTTATGTGCAGAACTCTATAATGATACCAGGGGAGTAGCCAAAAGAAAGTTACAAAACAATTGGGTTGATGACTTCCATTGCTTTCCAAAGCAGATGTTAAAGTGGCTTTACAGGGACTATTCCCATGCACTGATACTATTGTTGAAGCTATTTGAAGGCAAAACTTTTCTATGGAAGAAATATGCATTGCATTGAATAGACTTCATAATCTTAACAGTTCAAGTCCCAATGGTATCCTGCCATTGTGATTTAGGAATTATTGAAGAAAATGCAGCAACTATTTAATCAACAGCTGGAGGATGGTAATTTCCTGGAATGTTGGAAAATCTCTTACGTTTATTAACGTAAACAATGACGGCCCAAATATGGAAGTGAGACCTTTTTGTCTGCTAAACACTGTGGCTAAAATTATGGAGAGCCCTCTCCATAAGCATATAGCCCTATATGCTAAGAAAAAAGTTAAAGACAGTGGAGGACTGCATGATAACCAACTTAGTTTCATTAAGATAAGTCCATTATATAAACTATTAACAAAGTAATTGGCTGGGCCACAGAGGTTAGGAGTAGAACACATTGGACCAATGGACCACGGGCATTCGTGACTCTAGTGCTAGTGGATATCCTGAATGCCTTTGGGTCGGTCCCATGGGACAGTCATGAGAGCCTTGGCAAACAAGGTGTCTGCACATATTTGCTATGGCAAGTATCCCAACATTTTACAAATAGATGATTGGTGGTGGAGACACTGGATGGAAGTATCAACTAGAAGCTTTATGGTGGTGTCCCACAAGAATCAGTACTGGGCCCACTAATTTGGATTATTTTGATGAATTATTTCATCCTTTATAAGAAAGAAGAATATGATCCAACGCGTGGGGTTCTAGCTACGACCTGAGACAGGGTGGGCAGCCCTACTTGTGAGGTACGACATGCCTTGTGTCATTCACAATGACTGACTGGGGACTACAGAAATTTACCTCACTCTGGGACTGTGTAACATTATGTTGGTTAAAAAAAAAAAATACAGGGAGTTAGGACCATGACCTGGCTGAGGTTTAGGACTTCAGATATTGCTTGTTGTTGGGTCCAGAGACCTCTATTCCGATGTTAGAGGCAAAGGCGTAAAAGAAAATAAGATCTGAGACAAGGGGTGGACTGACCTGCCATGCCAAATTTACAGCTGGTAAGGTCTGCCTTATAGGCAAGGATACGCCCCTGGGCTGAGCTATACTTTATTGGAGGTCCGACTCTTGGTGTAAAAAAAAAAGGCTTTTACAGAGGTTGCTGCTGGCCCTGAATGTAAAAAAAATCTGTTGTCGACAACACATGACTTCCTTGTACGCCTATTAAATAATTACATATATGAGTAGATACTTTTTTAAAATGCAAAATTTCATTTTGAAATTAATAAAAAAAAAGGCAATACACTCTAAACATGTACCCTTGTAAGATCAATTTTAATTTATTTCATTATTTAAAATTGTATTTGGCTATTACTCAAAACCAATGAAAATACCAATTATGATATATTGCTGAAAAGCTCTCAATCAGAGCTTATTACTGCCATTAAGGAAAAGTCTAGATTTTTGGATTTTGGGCTTTTATGTGCACTTATGGTTTAATCGATTGGAATAAAAAGGGGAGGTGCACAACTAGATGTTACAAAAATCCTAAATCCAAAATTTCAACATTCTACAGCTAATTGTTTTTTTAGTTATAAGAGATACTTACTTGCAGATATGCTCATCAAACTAGTCAAAATTTATATTATCGTTGGAAATGTGTAAACTGAAATTTTTCATGATTACAATACTTGCTTGTAAGTACAAGGAAGTTAAAAACTAAAAAAAAATTCAATAATTTATCTATTTAAACTTGGACAAAAATAATTATCAGTTTTAAGCCTGATTAATATCTCTTAACTTCAATTTACCATATAAAAAATAAAGGGAACCTCTAAAGTATTTTCCTACAAGTGTTCTATGTGAGCATCTTTTATCTGGCATTACTTCCAGCCAGTAGCAGAGTTTGTTCCATACTTTAACTTGAATCTTATGAAACCCCCAAAGGAAAAATCAATGAGGTCAGATTGGATGACCTTGGAGACTACCGCAAACAAGCTCTTATCATCAGGTCCATACCTACCACAAATCATTGATTGGGGAAAATATTATTCAACTGCTGCTCTTCAGAATAATGCTGCCTGATGAAGAGGCCATGCTACCAAATAAAATCCTCTGGTCCATTTTGCATTCAAGAAAGATACACCAGTAAGCAAATTCTGTTATGCTTGCTTCAGTGAAAAAAAAATGCCAGAAAAGATTTCATGGAGATTTTCTGATTCCCAGATTTGGACATTATATATGCTAGTTTTTCTATTAAGATAAAATGTCAACTCATCACAATACATAATATGATTAAGAAAGTAATCATCTTCATGCTGCAACAGTTTGGTCGTGAAGGCTTCATGCACAGAATATCTCCAAGAGCTCTAAATGGGATGGATACATATATAATGTTTTCTTAAAACAGTGCATCAAATCAAATTCACTATTTCATAGCTGGTCTTCCTAACAGATTTTTTAAGATTATGTTGTAAATACTCTGACACATTCTACATTTTCTTCAGGCATTGTCAATCGCTTTGTACTGTTCCTTTTACACATATATCCAGTCGTTTCCATCAGATTATGCCAATAACAGATTTTATTATCACTTGAAGGATTACAATTAAACCTTCTGTAAATGCACATTGAACTGTAAGTACAAATTTACATTTAGCAAACTCCAAAACATAAAAGCCTTTCTGTTCAGGAATAACCATCTTTGCTAGAGGTGCTGTTAAGAGGAAAGATGGGGAATCAATCAACAGCCAATAATGCACTAGTGCCAGATTGCCATTATGGTACTCCTTTTGGCGAGAAATAACAAATTGTCATTTCACATATAATTTGTTATCTTCATTGTTATCATATATTTTACTGAAAGATATCCTTTCTTAAATTGTGTGAGAATATGGGCAATAAATGTCCTGTATATTAAAATGTTTGGTTTGATTCCTAATCCTCGCTTCACTTCTATCTTTATTGATGTAATGACAAAGAATGAACTGATTTATATCACCTAAATTATAAAAAGCAGATTGCATAAAAATATCCTTTCTTTTTTTTACCTGTAGGCAAGTGGAGACAAAAAAAATCTAATTCACAACACATTTGACACATAAAAGCTAAGTTTTGCTTCTGATCAATGTAAAGATTGAAATGAATATTCCTTTTACATAATATTGTCATCCAGTCAGCAGTCTTTAGCTGTGGACTATATATTCTTTCAGTCTTTATAATACAGAAAAGTTTACAAGTGTACCCCTGTCTATGACCATGCATGTAAGTAAAATGCTTTTTGCTTTTGATTCTAGCCTTAAATCATCACTGTACATCTCTTCAAAGAGATATTATAACAAATTAAAATTCCCATTGTTCTTTTTATATTTTTACCCAAAGAAGAAAAAAATAATTATAGAAAATTCTTGTGGTATTAAAAACGCTCGTGAAAATGCGTATTGTATTTAAAAATCCTCTGAATCCAATCCATATTATCCCAATACTTACTAAAATTGCTGCCTTCTGATATTTCCTTCTTTCTGATTTTAAGGTGGACTTAATGATCATTCTTCAACTTCAACAATTTCATGACAGTATTTGGGTATGAAAGTTCTTGAGGTCAAAGCACATAATTTTATTGTTTTTTTTTTCTTTTTCTAATGGTATTGCTGTTAAGGATTTTATTTTACAGTTTATTATTTAAGTTAACCAACACTAAACATCAAAACAGTAAAAGTCATTATAAATAATTCATATTTATGTCACTAATTTCACTGGTGTATTTAGATGTAGGTGATCTTGTTCTTGTAAAGTTCTACTGTAAATATAATTATAATCTTAGCAACCAGGTAACAATGAAGAAAGGAAATAGGTTGAAAGTGTGTGATAAACATAATTCTTTGTTACTTTTTATAACAACGGAAAACTTACTTCAGATGAAAAGAAAGTTAACAAAAGCAATACACAAAAAAATATATCATGGAAGAGCTTTCAATAAACAATTTGAAGACATACTGAAAAGGTAACTAATTTACTAAAAAATAATTTAAATAAGAAAACTTACATTCAGAAGAAAAAGCAAAGACTGGAGTTAAGTCCTGAGACTTACACTTTTAAGAAATTAAATCTTACTAAGTGATGTGAGTTCATCTGAAATAGTATGAAAGTGTAAAAATGCTTTTTAAAAATAATAATATAAACACAATGTATCCACGTTACATACTTGTGAATTAAGGCAAGAAGCTTAGCTGTGAAACTTTTAGATTCTAAACAATTCATTCAAATGACAAAAATTTTATTCTGTAAATTACATTATCGAATATATGGTAAGAAATTGACAAAAAATTAGAAAAATAAAACCCAATAATAGGAAGTAAATTGCTCTATGCCTATGAAATTACAGAACAAAACTTTTGTAATGAGACATCTGTCTTTGCAGTAACGCAATCTGTGTTGCTAGATAAGACATCTGTGAACTTTCTTTTCTCTACACTTCAAAGATATGGTTGAATGGCTTACATAATTAATTAAGGGAGTAAATAAAGACACTTAATACAACAATAAATATTATAATTACTTATTATTTTAATAAAAATTACATAAAATTTACAATTAATTCATGAAACTACAATTTACATTTAACAGCACAAATGTAATTAAATCTATAAACAAAAGCTACACTACAGAAGAACTTTCTTTCTCTTCTTCCTCGGGTTTTTTTATAGCTTCTTTTTGTTTCTTCCTATTTCTCCAAGCCTTCATATATGAAAGTGGATGTATAGGCAGCAAACCTGCCAATCCTTGGGAACAATTAAAAAAATAAAAATAATAAAGATCTTATAATCTAAGTTAAAAAAATAGTAAAATTTAAAAATGGTGTGAATCAGCATGTCCAACAGTGAAATCTCAAAAAAAAAATACAGTTCTTAATTCATATACTTCTAAGTTTTCAATAAAAATAAAATAATTCTACTGGTGAAGAAGAGTATAAAAATTATATACAAAGAAAGGAGTCAATTTTAGCATCCCACAAAAAGAAAACTTGGTTTTCATGAGAAGTATTACGTTTTACTAAACAAAAATAAATCTTTTTTATCTAAAAATAGAAAAGCAATCAACTTAAGTTGACTGCTTTATTATGATTAATTTTATTGTTTTGTTATTGTTAAATAATAAATTAAATCAACAATTTAACATTCAAGAATCCAAACAATTTAAAAATTCAAACTAATTGGGGTCTCAAGCAATCAGCACTAATATCTACTTTACTAATTAAGGAATTTGGTTTTTATTGCATTGTTTTTTACTTAAATATTCCACATTAAGATAAACAAAGTAGCACAGCTTGTTTTGGAAATCAACAGGTTGGTTTGAAGCTGCTCTTTTTAGTTATGTTTTTTATATTTGCTATTGCTGTAGAGATAATATTACTTTATTTATGGTCATTCTTCCAAACAAAGCAAAATATTACATTATTAGGCCCTTCTGAATATGATGTGATAACAAGGAACAAGATGAAATTTTTAAAACCCTTCAAATTCACAACTTAGAATAAACCAGAACTGAGACAAAATCTATGCGACACCTTACAGTGAAGGTTAATAATCAAAGTGGGATCTTGACTCGCCCAAAAGAAAATGCTTAGAAATCTCAGTGGATTGTTGGAATAATACATAAACATACAATACAACAATAATATATAATAATTTTTGAGCAGTCAGTTTCCAAATGAGATTTGTACTTACTGTCTACAGTCACAAAAAATTAGTAATGTTCCTAAAAAATTAGTAATGATTCTTTAGTAATACTGAATGGACTTCTAGTCCATTCAGTATTACTAAAGAATCAACTTAACAACTGTTTTATTAATTAACACCATAAACTGTTTCATAAAAAAATATAAAATAAATACTGTGAAAAATCAATAAAATTGTTGCAGTTTTATACTTTAATAAGTCCTTATGAGAAATCAAATTCAATCAAATTTCTGGTGTAATTACAGTGATAGAAATTATTGGATATCCGTCTCGATTTAATGATAATTTACTTTTTAATCAAAACATCTTAATGTATTAATCAGCAGTTGTTTTATGTAATTTTAATTTAAGAATTCATGTTACATTAAGTTAATGTATGAATTACCTAACAACTGTGACACCGACTTTGTAACTGTAGCTCCTTCTCCAAACCAGTATTGAATCCTTTCAATATTAAGTGAACACAATCTTTCATTATTTTGATTAGGCAATGGATCATAACTGCCTAGCTGTTCAATTGGTTGGTCATACTGGTGACGTCTTTTCTAAAAAAAAAATTATAAATTTAAAAAATAAAATTATACATTAAATTAATTGTATTAATTATCATTCAGAAAATCAAAAGTTAGCAAAACTGGGTAATTTTACTTATAGTACACACAAACCATGAACACAACACACTTTATAGACTAATCTGTATTAAAATAACATGCTAAATGCATAACATAAATCGAATATATTACTCCATTACATAGTTATAGGGTTAATTAATCTTTTTATGACCGGCATTGTTAAACAAAAATGCTGTCAAACTGTCTACCAAAAGAGGTAAACTATAATTATCTCTGAAACATATTTGGTCCCACAGATCAAAGACTGTATCAACATCAATGATAAACTCGTCTCCACAAATCAGCTGATTTTGAAGTTGAAAGTTATAAGATTCAAATCTTCTTTTATACAGATTTGGATACTTTTTTTTAACCTAAGGTACACCATTAGGTATTTCATCAGAGGGTGGAGATGAATGATTTGTAGTTTGTGTGAAAATGCCATACCTGACCAGGATTTGAATCCAGGACCTCTGGATGAAAGGCCAAGACGTTACCACTTGCACCACGGAGCCCGGCTGGATTTGAATACTAGATTGTGGATACCGGTGTTCTTTGATGGTTGAGTTTCAGTTAACCACATATCTCGAGAATGGTTGACTTGAGACTGTACATTTCATTCATACATATCATCTTTTGAAGAAATACCTTAGGGTGATTCCAGAGGCTAAACAGAAGAAAAGAATGGTCTGGAAAAAAAGGTTCCATTAATCAAACCCATTTGTTTTTAAGGTTTAAGTGCTTAAAAGAAACGGTTAAGACATTTTATACATTTATTCATTAACCAGCAGGTCGATTTTGATTGAAATAACAAACACTTGGATTAAAATAGATAATATATATAGATATAAATAGATAATATATTTAGCATATGGATGTATGTCTAAACATAATTAGGTGAAATGTATAAACGTAATGCACAGATGTGTGAGATATAACATAGAAGAAAGGGTTCTGTTAAAGTGGTAGAATTCAACTTCTTGTTCTTTCAATGTTGGTAAAATTATATAGTCGGGATGTATATATTTTTCAATTAAACATTCCATATTTATATGTAACAATTAATCATCAGAACAATTCACTAACTGTAAATGTAATAATGACTAAAAAAAAGGAACAAAAATTATGAACTAAATCACGTTAGTACAGTATCAATTGGGGATTGCTTTAGAAGCAGTAGGCCACTGGCTAGTATTTACAAGCGTTGTAATTTAAAATAAAAAAAAGTTGTGTATAAAAATTACCGATATTAATCTATTTTTCAACATAAAACACCTAAAACTGTAATTGTATATAAATCAAGTTATTAATTTTTTCTTTAAAAAAAATTCACTTTTACTATACCATGAACACTGAAATGTGGTAAAAAGGTCGGTTACGACAACCATAACGAACAAATCGAATAGATTTATCCGCATATGGAACTGCAATTCCTCCTCCACTTGCAGGTACTAATTTCGGAAACGGATAACGAATTCGCATATTCTAAATTCTATTTTTTCACACTTCACACAAGATCACTTAAAAAACATAACCTGTAACGAGTTTAATTACAGTATGTACTCGACTATTGATGGGATCTCTCGAATGAAAAGTAGCAAAAATTCGATTATTGAAATATCTCGAGATATCTCGCATTACTAACTGGATTATTCGAATGATGTTCTCGCTTGGAATAACGTGTGCGAATACTACTAATGTTTTGAAATAGTAAATTTTACGGCTACTTTTAATTCGTCTCTCGCTCGGATTTGGAAGATGAATAGGCTGAATACTAACTACTAATAACAGGAATATAAATGATGAGAGAATCTGCCACTAGTACTTTTCATTTTCGTTCAGTGTTAATATGTTTACTAATTTCAGCAACGATACTATTTTCTGACGCCTTTCTCGATACTTCGTTTACTATGCTATCACCATTCCTACTAGTAATTTGAAAAAACAAATTAAACTCGTACTCACTATAAATTCGATGTTGCCAGTTCCAGGTCTTATGAATTAGATTGCCACACCATTATCATTCCACCTTCACTTTTATTAATTCACAAAAGATATCACTTGAATAAAATGGCAGAATTATACATTCATTTATTCTTTTAAAAAAATAAAAATTTGATGCAGCACTGCTAAATTCTTAACTACAAAGATAATTATTAATTAAGGTTCTTTCAGAAAATGTCATATCAAGACAATCAATTATAATAAAAATTTAACAAAATAATCATTTTCAAATAGCTTTTATAATATTTTAAAACAATAGGTTTACAATCTACTTAATTTTATGTTTATACACATTAAATTACGGTTTTAATTTTTGTTAAACTTCAAAGTTTATATAGGTTTACATAAACTTAATAACAGGATAAAAAACAAGTTATTAAAGATAATTCAGTTTAAAAATTCCGCGTTAAAATAGCTGTTTAAAGAAATTATTTTGTCAGGTTTTTTGTAGATATCTATTCCTAAGCAAATTGGTTAGCTATCCAGCCTTAGAAAACAGTCTTTCTGCGGGAACTGAATACTGGTTTACAGCAGTATTTTAAATTTATTTTTATGCAATACCCAAAATTTCAAAATTTTTCAATTGGTTTAGATATGGCATTTCCAAATATTGTCACATTTGAAATATTCTGGTTGTTCCAGGGGTCATTTTACTTTGCACTTTACATAATTTTTGTTCAAATTGAAATTAAAATCATTGTTAGGTTTTCTTTGTGTCTGAGGTTCTAAGATTTTCATTTAATGCAAAGTATCAATGTCCATTTGCCTCAAATTAATTAAATTTTTAACCCTTTCAGTTATCCATTTTTGGGAATATTTTTCATTTTCTTCTGGCCAAATGTGATTTTTTAAAAACTCTTGGTAGTTCTGGCTACTAATTTATTACTTTCCAAATGGCCGATCTTCTGCCAGTAACTTCAATAAATTAAATAATATCATGTTAAAAAAACAAACAATTACAGGAGGAAATATCAAAGTTAAAATCAGAAAATTATTCACTGAATCAGCTAGATAAATATGTGAAAAAAATATTCACTTTAGCAAAATTTAAAAAAAATGAGAAAGAGCGTCCTGTAATTGTTTGTTTTTTTTAACATGATATTATTTAGTTCACTAAGCAGATGAGTTTTTCACCTTCTGTAGTTGTACTTAGTACAATGCTTTCGATTCTTTAGAACCCGACATGGTGAGATTTTCCTCGTCAGCATTCAATGATGAATTTTCATCATTTTTTGATGATGAAGCAACATTTTTGCATTTGACAGTATCTCATTTACTTGTTTTTTACTTTCTCAAATTTCACTACGTATGTTTCTTGAATCACTTAATCTAATGCCAGTTAAAAAAGTTTAGCAATAGAATCATTGTAATCAGGATAAAACTAAACCTAAGTTGAAAATGTTATATCTATATATCTACAAGTCCTCATGATGATGAGAAGGTAGAGTATGTTTACGAAGAAATCAATGAAGTAATTAAACATATAAACGGGAATAACAATTTAATAATAGTTGCAGATTGGAATGTAAGCATCAGAAAAGGCAAGGAAGGAAATATTGTGGGTGAATACAGACTTATTGAGATTTGCATGAAGTGTAATTTAGTAATTAACAACAACACCCTGTTTAAAAATCATAACAGAAGAATATACATATGAAAAAAGCTGGGCAATACTACAGTGTATCAGATACATTATATCATGGTTAAGCAAAAATTTAGAAATCACTTGACTGCAAAGCATATCCATGAGCAGACATTGATAGCGATCATAGTTAAGTGATAATGAAATGTAGATTAGGGTTTAAAAACCTGAAGAAAAGGTGTCAGATAAATGGGTGGAGTTTAGAGAAGCTTGAGAAAGAGAAAGTAAAGAAGAATTTTGAGAAGGACATTGACAAGAGGTCTGAGTAAAAAAAGATAAGGTAGAAAATATAGAAGATAATGTTAAAAGGGAAATTCTTAAATCAGTTGAAGGGATCTTAGACAGAACAAAGACAACTGGTAGAAAACCTTGATATCAGAGGATATATTGCAGCTGATAGATGAACACAGAAAATATAAGAATGCTAGGGATGAAGATAAAAGGAACTATCTTCCTTTTAAGTAGTAAGAAATAGTGAAACGGGAAGTTCAAATTAGCAAAAGAAGAGTGGATTAAAGAAAAGTGTTCAGAAGTGAAAGAGAAATAATCATTGGTAAAATAGACAGAGTATACAGGAAAGTTAAGAAATATTTTGTGGTACATAAGTTAAAATCTAATAATGTGTTAAATAAAAATAGGTACATTGATTTAAAATGAAAGCAGAGATTTATAGGTGAGTGGATAGGAAATGAAGTAGAAATGGATGTTATGCAGGAAGGAGTTACTGATGCAGGTTATGAAGACAAAAAGACTTCAGTGGACAAAAGAACATAAAGAATGGACTCTTTTTCTTTTTTTTTTTTGGAATTAAAACCCATCCACCAAAGAACACCGGTATCCATGATCTAGTATTCAAATCTGTATAAAAGAACTCACCTTCAAAATCTGCTTGATTTGTGATGACTAGTTTAACCACTAGACCAATCCATTGGGTTTATAAAAAATGAACTACTGAGATGAGGGAAAAAGTTTTTTTTCAGAAGAAACTCATTTCTTTGTCCAAGGGGAGAGAGCAGCCTACAATCACAAGTCAGCGGATGAAAAAACTACTATGCCAGCACACCTGCAACAAGCTCCCAAACACCCAGCCAAAAAGATGTTTTGGGGATGTTTTATACATAAAGGAGGAATACTTAAGCCTGTGGATAGGATAAAGAAATTGGACCTTGCACCATGTCACATGTCAAAGAAAGCAGAAGACTTCTTCAAAACCCCAAAAATTTGAATGCTCTCATCGCCAGGAAACACCCCTGACCTGAATCCCATTGCAAATCTATGCACCATACTAAAAAGAAGACTTGGGAAAATGAATTGTAGCACAAAACTGACCTTATTAGTTCAGTGATATAGGTTTGGTTTCGAGATAAAGAAATCAAAAATCATTGTTCTACCTTAGTGCAATCAATGCCAAAGAGGATTAATGTGATAATCAAAAACAAAGGGGGGCACATAAACTATTAAATTTAAGTAAGTTTGACTAATAAATATCTTTTCTTTTAAAAATAACATCTTCTTTAAAAATACTGTGTTTGGATTAATTTGTTCGTTTAGTTTAATGTTTATTAAAGCTTTATTATGTTTGTTAGCAAAAGAAGAGTGGATTAAAGAAAAGTGCTCAGAAATAGAAAGAGATCATTGGTAAAATAGACGGAGCATACCGGAAAGTAAAATTTTGTGGTACATAAATTAAAAGCCAATAATGTGTTAAATAAAGATGGTATACCGATTTATAATACGAAAGAAAA
>JAAAKQ030055460.1:0-16062 GCA_010016005.3 Zanna intricata | reverse complement strand
ACCTTTACTAGGATTTGAACCTTGGAACTCTCGACTTCGAAATCAGCTGATTTGCGATGTCGCGTTAACCATTAGACCAGCCCGGTGGGCTTTTTTAAAAGACTAGATACCTGGTAATTAACCGCAAGATATTTTCGTTTGGGCCTTAACTTAACACTAATCCGGACTCTTGAGGAATTCGAGTCGGGCTTCCTGTCAGGAAACGAAAATTTTATAGTTTAAATATAATTTATTAAAATATTCGTTTTGAATTATGTATTTCTTATATCGGTTAAACGAGGGTAAACACTGCGCTCTTGTATTAACTTTGCATTTATGACTGATGAGAAAGGTGACCCTGTTTTCATTAGTGACATGTCTTGTCTACGTCGGGTAGAGTCACAGACATGAAAAGTTATTCGGAGATTTATTAAGTACAATAAATATTTATTATTTTAATAAATTATTCATTTTTATTTTTAAGAATATATCTCTAGTTGATGTATAATAATTTATTATAATCGGTCAGAAATGTTAGAATTAATTACTTCCCTTATAAATTGAATGAGTTATGTAAATTAATGAAAAGGCTACTTTTTAAAATTATACATTCTAGTAAAAAGTAATGCATTTAAAATTATTACGGCACATTTATGAAAATTGTCTTTTTTTTATTTTTCAGGTATGTTATAGAAGTTATCTGTGAGAAGTTTTTACTACTAACCGTAAGTTAACCTAAAAATGTATGAATTAATTACTTTTAAATATAGATGTACATAATTTACAATAAACCTAATTGAAATTTAAAAAAAAAACTTTCATGGAAAACTTTTTCTCATTTATGAGACGCTTTTGAAATTGTACCCAAAATTTGGGTGTTAAGTATAAATTATTATTTTTTTACTTATCTTTGGTATATTTGGTAATTGGACATACTACTATCTCTCTTCTTCTCACCCATGGGTTGACTAACAAATAATTCAATAGACAAAATCTTTTTTCTAGAAAGTTTTACAAATAATGGAATTAGTAACATTCGTTTACTTTTATTTTCCTGGCATCATAACTTTAGAGCAATGCTGCAAAAATGAAAATATGGTAATAAGTCAAAAAATGGGATATGGATTTTTTTTTTTGCATTTCTCAATGTTTTATGATCCAGGGACCACAAAAAAAAGTGGAAGGTTCATGCATACGTATGTACTGTGTTGGCGTGTTTGAAGCTTAATAAATTTTGACTGAATAAATCGATTTTGATGAATTTAGCGCAGAGACTCGTGTATTTGAGGCAATATCTCGAAAGGGAAACTATCTACCCTTTAGGTAGATAGTTTCTTTGGGATCAGGTTTCAAAAAATTTTGCAAACATAACTCCAGTAATCTCACTTTATCATAAGCTCACTCACTACATGCGTACATGTTTGTCTTACCATTTAAAAACAAATTTATCCTCAAGTTCCCCCGCTTCTCCAAAAATCGAAAAAGGCTTTTTTTATTTATTCATATTTTATAAATGAATTTTTTTACGTCTTTCTAAGCGTAGTAATAGTAGTGCAAGTAGTCAAAAAAATAATTTGGGACATTATTGAGGTGAAGTCGATCAAACTTTTAGACATTTTTTTAACTTTTATAACTTTTTTTTGGTAATATAACTTTTTAAAACTTTTAATAATAATATTACAGTAAAATTTCATCATAATTCAAGCCACTCCAAAAAAAAAAAAAATCTTAAGTAACTTTTTATTAGTTGTACATTTTTTAGTTTTTTCTACTTAACATAGTAAGAATCGACTGTCTGTCTCTATCAGTAAAGATACAGTAAACTATGTTTTATCTTTTATCAAAAGATTTGTAGGAGGTGATATTTGAGGCTGCGGAAGCAGAAAAAAGTAAAGTAATATAGATTTTATTGGAATTTTAATACTTCTTCATGTATTATTAATTTTCCACCACGTAAGAATAAATAACCAATGCTAGAAAAGTATAAACTCTTTGTTGTCAGGTTGTTTTTTTCAACTACAAAATTGAAATTATAATAAAATACAACAAAGTCTATTGGCAGCGGTCTATTTAATTGAATCCGGATTTATTAATAAAAATGCAGTCCGACACGCTCGTAGGTATTTACATACATCGTACGGAAATTCTTTTGGTTTTTTTTTTTACGTATTTTAGACTCAGGAGATCGTAAAACGTCTACAATTACAAATAACCCCGACAACGACATTTTTGACCAATTTATATTTTTTCCCTTTATATAGATGTAGTTGTAGTATAACATCACAGTTATTAGCCTGGAAAATAAAAGGTTTTTAAAATTTAGATTTCTATTGTTTGAAACGGACACCAAAATTTAAAACAATTATCACAAACTTTTTTCCCCCTCTCCACTGGGTTGGACCTACAATTAAGTATTGCTCAATCCAGGGAGTGTCTCCCTCAAATGGGGCCTCCCCGCCCAACGGCTGTACGTCCGGTACGGCAGCTAGATCCCACCGGGACTGGATCTTCAGTGCCTTCTTGCTTCTAACCGCCAGAGACGGAGAGGTCGGATCCGGTTATGCCGTCCTCAACATTTGCCCCCCAGCGACCGAGTCAGGGACTTTTGATGTTACCTGTGCCCACTCTAATGAGAAGCGCCCATACGAATATGATAGCCCTCCCACCGGTTCGGGTCTTTTTCCCGAAGATTTTTTATAATTTTTTTTTTTTTATGCCATCGAGAACCATTCCATCAATTACAGCCCTCTTCTTCTGGATTCAACAGCCTTACGGTTCATAACATGTGAGGCAAATCCGTCTATTGCCCTCCAGTTTTCATAGGTACTTAACATAAAAGGTAAACTTCTTCCGGGCTAAGTCCGGCGATGCCGGCCGCTATTCTTTGGTGCTGCTATTCTGGGCAATAGCATAAGATATGTTCGGAATATCATAATCTTCACAGAACATACACATTTCAGAATCTCTCAACCCAATTCTACAATGATATACCTCCAAGTTGCCTTGTCTGGTGAACAGTTGCGTAATGCAGTGATTCATTCACCTCTCCGTACCACCTAGTGTACCGTGCATTAAGGTCAGAAATCAATTTCTTAGTCCATGCGGACTAATTTTCGATTAATTGTGGAGTAGTTTAAAATTATTAATTCATTAATTATAATTAGCACCCACTTAGTAATCTTTAATTTAATGCTGATTTTAAAAAGTCGAAATTAAAATTGAATAAGAAACGTATTTATTTTTAGTGACTTTGTTTTTATTATTATTTTTGCTGTTTTTAAATGTTACCTTATTTTACATTTTTAAAATTTTAATTTTACTTATAGAAGATAAAAAAATTTTATCTTGTCTAAAACAAAGAAAAGAAATGAAGGCTAAATATGTAAAGAGAGTGTAGGCGAAGACTGTCTCTTACATACGTTATTTTTAACGTAAATTTTCCCATTAATTTCCTTAAATTTTTAGGCCAAAATATTTTGAATATCGTAATAACATCAGGCGATGTATCAGACGCTGTAATAACGCAGTACTTAATGATGGTAAACATTTTCAAATGTAAAATTAACAGTAAAATTTTTTATTTAAAAACTCGCCTGCTTAACTTATCTAAAAAAAAAAAGAAGAAAAAACTTAAAACAGCAATACTAGAGAATATTTCTGTACTAAATAAAAAAGGAATTATTCTCTTTACACCATTTTTACTTTCCCGTCTAGCGTTACAGCAGAGCTATAATTTTAGAAGGGAAAATTTGTTACACTAATTATATCATCAGAACTACTGGGCCGATTTTGATGAAACTTGATCAGATTACTTCTACATATGGGGCATTGATGCTATTAAATATTCAATTTAAAAGATCAAGAGGATAAGGCTGTAGAGCAAGGTCACCCTCAGTATCTTGAAATATCGCCTAATTAAGGTCTTATTTTACTTGGCATATTTGTTAATAATTAAAAAATAATATTTCCAAAAATATATTTGAAAAATCTCACCTCACCCTAAAAAATTCTCTAAATAAACTACTGGCTAAGTGGGTATACTGCGTCAATAGTAATCCTCTCACCACAAAGAGCGCTAGTGTCGTCACAGGTAAGCGGTAGAATTAAATAAATGAATAATATTTAAAGTGTTAAAAATGTATTTAAAGAATCCGCTAGTACCGCCACACCCGCGCGAATGAAATATGGTATGTGCACGCACTTTAGTATTCCTTTTTTTTTCTCTCTCTGGAATCACCTATTACATTAGAGGATGAGATGAATGGTTTGTAGCGCGTGTGAAAGATGCCATGCGTGACCGGGATTCAAACCCGGGACCTCCGCATGAAAGGCCGAGACGCTACCACTCACGTCACGGAGGCCGGCCATCGGCGCTTTAGTTAGAATAATTTAAAACTATTAACATAACTAACTTGTTAAATAGTTTTACTTGAGGAAGTTGTTTTAGTGATATTTTTTACGTCCAGTAAGTATAGATAATTATTTAGATTATCTGGTTAAAGATATAAGAAACGGCTATATCATTGAAATTATGTCATCGACAACGAAACCGGTTAAATTCAAGTTTTGTTTTAGCATCTTCTGATTGGTGGCATATTGTATTTATGTGCAAACCATGTGTATTGTAATTAGTTTTCATATTTAAGCTGCGCTCCCCCCTCACTCGCTCATCACACTCTCTCTCTCTCTCTCTGTATGTGTGTTTTTCGGTTCTGG
This sequence comes from Zanna intricata, assembly GCA_010016005.3. Classification (NCBI taxonomy): domain Eukaryota; kingdom Metazoa; phylum Arthropoda; class Insecta; order Hemiptera; family Fulgoridae; genus Zanna; species Zanna intricata. The sequence goes on along the minus strand of JAAAKQ030055460.1, from coordinate 11,367 downwards.
TTTTCTTTAAGAAAAGAAGTGTTTATTGTTGCTCCATATGAAATTATATTTTTGAGATGAAAATAGTTCTTCTGTTAAGTTAATTTTTGGACATAGTCGATCTGTTTTTTGTTTTTTTATCATGGTTTTGTCTCATGAAGATACGAGCTGTGGATTTGCTGTTTTTTTTTTACTAAAGTGAAATTAAATTGCGCATTAAAGCTGCATTGTGCGGGATTATATTAAGTCATCATTTTATTTAATGGAACTGTTATAAGTTTATCTAACTAATATCTCTTTTCAAATTATCTTTTTAATCTTAACTATGAAATTATTTTTATTAAAATAGTTAAGAGGCTAAATAGTTTAAAAAAGTTTTATGTAGTAAAATTTTAACTCAGGCTTTTATTTTTATTGGATTATCTTTGAATTCTCACTTATTAGTAGACAAACCCTTTTGTACTATTTTCCTTGAATTTTATTTTAATCTATCTTATTTTTACTTTTAATCTATTTATTTATTATTATTTTATTATATATATTGAAATTTAATTTTGTGGATTTCATTTCAATTTTTATCTAATTAATTACTGAAGGTTAACTTTTGAAATTCATCTATATTAACAGTACTGTATTTGTACTTCCTCATAAAGAATATTCGATACGGCTTCGTATATTAAGGGTAAATCTGTTATTACTTCTGACAATGAATACTGTATTTTTGTAAATTATGTCAGTATGACTGCCATTTGATCTAAATACCTTGTCTTACTGAGAATAAGTTTGATATTCTTAAGTCATCCAGTTGGACGTGTAAAGAGTGTTATAGATTTGCAAAGCGTAAGCGAAAAGATAATACTTCTCTAAGATGCAGGAAAGGATCACTGAGTGCAAAAACTTTGCGATCTGTTGGCTCAGTTGCTTCTTGAATTTTTAGTGTACAAAAAAAACCGTGAAATTTCATTTTTGAGAAAATCATTAAGTGTTTTAATATTAGCAAAGAAGAGTGTACCAGTATAAATAATAACTGTTAATGTTCTGATTGTGATGCTAAAGGAAAGAATAGTAAATCTACAGAGACTAATATTAACTTGTCAGATATAATGAAGCAAATTATATCGCAAAGTAAGAACATTTATAGTAGTCGCAATGGTATGGAAACGGTAAATACAGTACAGAAAACAGTAAAGATGTGGAGTACAGTAAATCACTATTCTGATGTTATTGAATCATACAACATAGTATTAAATAATGTCGATGCTAACTTCGACAGCGCCTTGGAAAAAATCTGTGAATTGGAACAAGAAAATCTGAATTTAAAAGCAAAAATTGAAGAAGTGAAGACCAAAACTCATTACAACAAGCAACAAATATTAATGACGTAAAGACATGGAGTTCCCGAAAAAGAAGCTGAAAATTTAATTGAGTTTGTTAAAAAGGTTGAGAGTAAAGTTGCGTATTGTTACTGATGAGAACTCTGTTTCTAATATTTTTGGATTGAAAAAGCAGTTTAAGTCTAACACGTCTAGTGGAAATGTTGTTTCTGTTGTACATCGGTTTGACAGAAAGAAATTTATGTTTTAAGTTATAGGTAAGGGTAAAAAAAAGCTTGACGGACTCGTATTCGGACTGTCATGAAAATGAGGTCTATAATATCTATAAAATTATTTGCTGATACAAGAAAATTCCAGAAGGAAAGAGGAATTACATTTTTGTGTATTAGAAATGGACAATTTTTGCAAGGGAAAACAACAATGACAAAATGATAAATGTTATTTAAAGCATTTGATGGTTTTCCGTCTAGTTGCGTTCTCAATTTTTAGATCTGCACCTATTTATTAATTCGTTAATGGATGTCTGTTATTTTTTATTGTTATTTATATGTATAATGTTGGAATCTAGTAAATCACTGTCTTACTGGTTTCTGTTTTATTTTTTGGTTGAAGTCTTTCATTATTTAGGTAAATTTTCTTTTCTGCTTGTTAAAAATGGCTACCTTTCTCGATAATAAAATTAAAATTCTCTTTAAAATCTGTTTAAGGTTTTAAAGAGGTTCATGTGAATACTGAATCGCTAATAAATCACTGGGATGAATTTTTAAATTTATTTCCTAATGTAACAGCTAATGCAGTTGATATGTCTTGAGCCAGGGATTAACTCATCTGCAGTACGTGTGAATATTTACACTCCGTTTAGAGATGATAAGTTGGGAAAAGAAGTAAGTTGTACTGGAATATATATTGTTAATAGGAATAAACGTTAGTAAATGTTTTCCTCTAATTATGACTAAAAGCTGGCCTCTGTGGCGCGAGTGGTAGCGTCTCGGCCTTTCATCCGGAGGACCCGTGTTCGAATCTCGGTCAGGCATAGCATTTTTACAAGCAATAAAAATTGTTATTCATCTTATCCTATGCAGTACCTAACGGTGGTCCCGGAAGTTAAAAAGTTAAAAAAACGTATGACAAAAAACCTGATTATATTTGTTTAGAAATTAATTTAAAAAAAAAACTTCTTTTTTTAGTCTACGGACGACCAAAATTTTGCTTCATCGATGTAATTTTTGAATTTTTAAGTAATGTAACAGCAAATTGTGAAAATTGTATTATTGATGGATGAATTTTTAATACAGACGTGACTGGGTTTTGTATGAGTTCTAGAGCTGAGCTGTCCCAACGGACCGATTGATCAGTTACATTTTTATTGATTTCTCTTTTCCAACTCATTTTACTCAACGTCTGCTACATCTCTATTGATTTAATTATTATAGGTTATGTAAATAAGCCGTCATGTTATGGTCAGATTGAGGCTCCTGGTTGTTTCATCACGATTTAATATTTTGTGCTGTTGGAATTCAAAATGATCGGAAGAAATTTAATGTTTTAGAAGTACGTGATTTCAAAAATGTAAATTATAATTCACTTATGGAAGACGTTTGCAAAGATTAAATGGGCTATTATGTATAATATTTATAGAACTCCTAATCTTGATGTTTAACATTATACGATCATTAAATATGTCACAGAGATACAATAAGCATTGTAGAATATAATATAATAAACCATTCTCCATTTAAAAAGATTAAAATAACAAGAAAGCATCTTGGATTAATAATGATATTACACTTAAGATGCGTACTCGTGATTTTGCTCTTCGACTATTTAAAAGGGTTAAATCAGCTTAGAACTGGGATAAAAATCGGCAATTGAGAAATAAGTGTAAACAGAAGTTAAGAAACAGCAAAAGTAATTTTTTGCGTAATCTTTTCAGTAGTAATAACTCGCTAAAAGTGTGGAAAGAAATACAAATTTAGGAAAAGTTAAGGTGAAAGTAGCTGTTGGTGATCCTGTATTCACTCTCGATGAACTGAATGATTTTATTCGGAACAGTGTGTAGTAATTCAGAGAACTTATATATTATCAAATTAGATATCCCAATGAGATGAGATAATATTCAGCTTTGATTTTATAAATTATTTTGATATAGTTAATGTGATTAAATCAGTCATATATCTTTAAAATGCTATAGAGAATTTGTTTTTATATGGCTTCAGTTTTTTCTTCTTTTTTTTTTTGTGTGAGTTAACTTTATTCATAGATTCATTCGATTTATAATTTTTTTTTTCGTATATTATTAATTTTTCTTATTCATGGAATTCCTATTAGAACGATTAAGTTTTTGCAGCTTGTAATAGTTTTTCTGTTTTATTACATATCTTTAATTCCTCAACAAAAAAAAGTGAACATCTGTCTTTATAGAAGTCAGCTATAATTTTTCCGAATGGGAAAAAACCTATGCCAGAAACAGCTAACGATTATATATTTATAAATATTTATGTGTTAAGTGTCTGATAAATTGTTGTATAAACAAATTAATGATGACGTCTGTAATAACAATATGCTGTCTATTTTTCAGTCAGAATATATTAAATACCCAGACAGCCTTAAGTCCAAGATGATGTGATAAGTGCCATGAACTGACGAGAAATTACTAATTTTGTTTTGATTCATTTAAACGTGCATTTGATCCTGTTTCCGATGAGCTTCTTGTGCAGGTACTCCGCTGCGTTAATTTCTCAGAACGGGCCCGCAAGTGGTCATTTGATCTTAAAATTGTCAACGTATCGGGACTGTTTTAGGAAGAACTTCTGGTCAAAGGTTTTAAAGCAACGTCGCAGGGATTGATTCTCTTAATTTGGATGTTCTCATTTCTTATAAATTCGGTTACAAGAATATTTTCGAAGGCAAGGTTAATGTTATTTTCTGATTTAAAAAATACTCAAGTTCAAAAATTGGAAATCACTATAAATAAAACTAATGAACTAAATAATTTTTTATTTGGTGCTCTGATCACTGTGTAGATTTGAATCTTGATAAATGTAAATATTTCTCTTTGGGTTGTAGTAAATTATTGAACAAGATCGTTTATGATTCATTTTCTTCTATATTAATTAACTGGAAACAGAGTAATTAAAAATTTGGGTTTTCACATAGATGAAGACCTATTGTAGGGGACTCATATTGCTCACATCAGTAAGAAAGTAACCAGGAATTGTATCAATTACGAAGTTTATCATGTTTCGATATCCAGTTAAAAGAGAAATTAGTAAATGTCCTTTTATTTCCTTTCTTTAATTATGATAACACTGCTTATACCGATGTAGGAAGTGCGCAAACTTCTGTTTTGCAGATAGGGTAGAATGTTTGCGTTTGTTTTATTCGTAGTTTGTCCTCTGGCTTGTCATGTGACGTCAAATTATAAATCTATGAATTGTTAAAGATAAATGAATGATGTGATTACTAAGTTGCTGTTTTGCCTCTAATATTTTACTTAATGAGCAGCCATTGTATTTATCGCGAAGCAAATAGTTTGCAAATTGGTGATATTAAAAGATTTAAAGTTTTCTATAAATCTTATATATCAAGCCGAGTTTCTAGTTTGTGTGTTTTTGCGAGAATCAACCGACAGATTGCTTTCAAATTTTCAGGATACATTTGTGTTATCCTAGATAAGGTTTTAAGCCCTAACCCTCTTTGAGGTTGAAGTTGTCAATTAATGATATCCGTTAAATAAGAAAAAAATTAGTAACTAAAAATGAAATTAATTTCCCTGGACAGAAAATGTAGTGATGTTTTCCTCCTCAAACGTCTGTGTGTTTTAGCCCTTTACACCATAGTTACTACTATAAATGGCTTCTATAAAGCCTGAATACATTTATTGTTATTTATCAGTTTTTCTCACAACTGCGATGATAACGAATACTGCGCGATCCTGGCTAGACAAGAATGACGAGTGAAACGCGCTCTGCGGCCAGTCCTGGAAGGCCCCTGGGGTGGTCCCGGTGCTTGCCTACGTCGACTTGAACCACTGCGTTCCTGAATTGGTCAGCGAGCGGAGCGAGCAGCAACCAGCTAGTTGTTAATAAAAAGATATGATGCTCCTTAAATGTAAAAACATTACATTATGGTCCTTGATTTTAGGAATCGCAGTTTTATTGTAATTTTGTAAAGCATTTAGTAAATGGATTATTGTGAGACATTTTTGTAAATTGAGATGATTTTCTTAGAAGGGATATTTTAAGTGATTGTACAGATTGATTAAAAAGTTCTTTATTATTTTTATGTATAATTATTTTTATCAAATTTTATTTTGTAATAATATTTGTGTTAATTTTGACTTGGTAAATTCTACTATGTAAATCAATTTTGCATTTGAAATATATATTTTTAAGGTAACTGTATGATATATTACTTTGGAATTTTGTTTTTAAGGGTCTATCATTAGTTTTGAGGTTGAACATTTAATTTAAACTGAAATAAAAATTTGATTAAAACTGAAAATTGTTTCAAAATAAACAATTTTTATATTACGTAAGTTTGATTTACCTCCCTACACTCCTCCCGCACCGATGTAGATAGGCCGCAAACGCGCCGTGGCCGGACAGGTGCGGGGTGACATAGTAATCAGCATCCCCAAACCCTCCTCCCAACCACGGCCCCAGTCGAGGGATCAGCCGTCTGGTTCAGGCACTCGTGCGTGAATCATCCCATTCCTCCTGCCACTCCCGGAGGACAAGAGAAGCAAAATCGGCCTTCAGCATTCCTATGTATATGCTCTTGAATTAGGCGGCCCGGAGACTGATCGGCCGGACCTCGCTAGCCTCCCCCCCCCACCATCACCGTGGATATCTCCTACCCACAGCCACAAGCTTCAGAGCCGCCGGCCTCAGGAGCGAGGCCATCCTCCTCACTTTCCTCTTCTTATCCAGGGCCGTTAACCAGGCTGGGAAAGTATATACGGTCACATATGTCACGACCGATAAAATCAATTTGCCGCCCTCGGCTCCCATCTGGACCCCATCAACTGGCCAAGAGTGTTGATTGCCCGTCCTGCTGATACTGATGGAGCCATATCCCAAAATATTTCACTTCAGGTGCCATGCCTACTTTAAAGTCGTCTACCATGATACTGATGTTCCTTATTCTGTGGCGACCAACCACTGCAAATAATTGGGTCAGTTTTAGTTTCCTCTTCTGGAGCCAAGCACTTACTCGTTTAACCGCAGCTTTCGCGGCTATCTCCATCTCCTCCACAAACCGGCCGGTTACCAACAACGCCAAGTTGTCCGTATAGGCCAACGTGGAAAACTCCCCTCCCCGGAAACCACAGTATTTGGACCCCATCAAAGGTGAGGTTTTAGAGGAGGGGATCAAGCACTGATCCCTGAAGTACTCCTCCCCTCATCTGGAAACGGACTTCCGCCTTTCGTTGTTACCAGGAGCTCCCGTTGTGGAGGAAGTCGTTTATCGCAGTTCCAGACAGGGACTGGTATTCCTACGCTCGAGTTCTGTATTGAAGGCATTACATATATCTAGGAAAACTATTAAAGGTATTTTCCTGGTCCTTCAGGTGCCCATCCTCCATGATCGTGTTCAGTCTATTACCCTCTGGAGAGCATCAACAATTGATGCTCACTAAAAAACAGTTGGTCCCCTAACAAAGCTGTACTAGGACGACAAGAAGTGCCAAGAGTCTCCAACTCAAACCTAATTTTCACAGCAATCAAGCATTCATACAACTTCTTCAGAGAGGGCTGCAGACAAATTGGCCGATAAGCTGCAGCCTGGGTTTTGGGATGAGCAGAAACCTGCCTTTTTTTCCATGGCACTGGAAAGCTGCTCGCGCTCAAAGCTTTGTTTAGAGACTAGAATAAGCCAAGGGTGTGCACCTGCCAGCTCTTCTATTGGCGCTCCAGACATTCCATCCGCCATGAGACCGCTCATTGTAGCTCGTTAATACTGAATCTTCTCGATTCTTACAGGCCACAGTGACATAGTCTGGTCCATCAATTACGAAGAGACCCAACACCGTCCGTAGTTCCCAAACCTTTATTTAGAGGCTCTTGAACAAGCCAAAGCCGCGCACCTGCCAGCTCTTTTTTTAGCGCTCCAGACACGCCATCCTGGCCCGGGCTTTTCTTCATGTTAATCTGCAAAACCGCCCACACTAGCTCATCAATAATAAATTGTCTTGCTTCATCACAGAGCACAGTAATATAGCCCGGTCCATCAATTATGAAGAGACTCAACACCGCCCGTAGTGCCTGGCTCCTAGTTAGCGTGGGGAGAGGCTCATCAAACCTTTTCATCAACACTTGGTACGCCCTTTCCCATGGGTCTTCATTGAGGTGGTTTAGATTTTAATAAAATTGCTCATCAATTGTACATTTGCATGGTAAATTGACGTTAAGAAAAGGTGATGTATTTTTTAGCGATTTTTATTTTTTTAAGACATAATATTTGTGTTTGATTTAAACTAAGTAATTTTATGTTTTGTATACTTGTGTGTTAATAGATAACAGATGTATATCATGTTAGGTAGATTTCATAAGAAAGCTACCTATTATAACGGATACCATGATACGACTTCGGAAAATTTCGATAATCACATCCCTCAGACCCCAAAACCACCGCCAGTTTAAAAGTTTATATATATATATTTATATATATCACTTTCTTGTGAACACGATAACTGCTATAATTTTGCGTAAATCACTTTCAAATTGATACACAAAATATAACGATCCAAAATCTCAATCGAGTTCATTAAAATTAGGCAAAATTAGACAACGGGGTGGGGCTTTTTCGAAAAAAACAAAATATCGCGATAACTTTCTTATTAAGTAAATATCGAATTCATTTAAAATTCCTACTATTCTTTCGATAAAGGCCTAATTCTTATGTAAGTAAAGTTTTTTGATATTACCAACTATTGGTCCAGGGGGTGGAAAAAGTGGGATTTCGAAGACAAAAAAAAATCTTATCACCCTTAATAGGCACAGTATCGGATCGGTTTAAAGTGGTCGTTAGTCTTCTAAACATCACCTAAAACTTTTGGCTGAAACAAGTTTTTTTATATGAACAAGCCTTACGGCAAGGGATGATCAAAATATTGCTGGAAATATAAGAAGATGGGGCTTGTCGTATGCTTACTTGTGAACCATTTTTTACATGCAACCTGTTGCATTGAGTAAATTTGAAGTTTTTCTTAACTTCAAATTAAGTTTGAAATTAAAACCTTCCGGCGTGCCGAAAGGGATATTTTTGTTAACGTTTTTAAACTGGGTAGATGGTAAAAGGGACTTTACGGTTAAAATCTTGATAATTAATAAATCTCTCTCTCTCCCCCTCCCCCACCGCTCTCTCTCTATGTGTGTGTGTGTGTGTGTGTGTGTGTTTTAAATTCACCTAAAAGAAACATGTAGGTGTAACTTTTCCATACTTAGCAATACTATCAGCATAACAAAACTGTTTGCGTTCAATGGCCTGCTTTATGAATTTGAACAAAATAAAATTTAACCCTTATAATCCACAAACTTCGATTAATCAATTTTTAAAAAGGTCTTTGTAAAAAATTTGTGCTCTGGTTACTCGCATAAATATAGTCGTCTTTACTTTCTTAAAATGTTATTTTCTATATAAATTACCTGACTTGAAGTGGTAAAATTCATTAATAATTTTAAACTGGTCGAAGTAATTAGACTTACTTTTAGTTAGAGTGATAAAATTTTCAGGTTTTTTTATTTCGTTAATCATTCTTCTCTAAATTACTACAGTTTTTTCTTGCTGAATATTTCTTGGAGTATTTTCTGTCTTCGACGTACTTATTACGTATAAATTAGGTTACGATATCTAAATAGAACTGAATATTTTGAAGTCCAAACAGAATAAAATCTATAAAAAACTGTATATTACAGTATTTTCAGTGAGTTATTCGATCTGAACTAAAGTTATTGTACATAAAGAAAAAACTAATAAATTAAGTTTATTAGTAGTAATGTTATATCAAATTAAATAAACTTGAGCTATGAAGAAATTACAGGCAAGTTGTATTTAGTATAATGTATTTGTTAAAATAAGCTCAATGAATGGGAGAACTTTTAGTTTGTTTCACCCCGTTGAATTAGTGATTTTCAGTTTTTCTCATAAAGGAAATAATAGTTGAAATTTCTTATCAATCGTTATTTTTTATAAGTTCCATCCTTTAAAAATTTTTTTTTTTTTTTCTGTGGTTTCATGCGATACGTAAGGCAATAAACTATGTGGTACAGTTATTTTCTTTATTTATATTGTGCAGTAAATGTTTATATAAAATTTTATGAAAGAAAAAAAAAATTAAAAACATTTGTATCGTATTTCGAATGAAAATGAGGTTAATAAAATGTAATTGATAAAAAAAGAAAGAATAAACAAGTTCATATTCTACTTCAAATAACGGCAAACATTTTGACCTAATCTGTAGCATAATTATTTCTAACTAATGAATAATTTTAAATTTTGTTTTAATGTGAAGGTGATGTAACAGAAAACTCTTTTAACAACCGGTATTCAGAAAAGTGGCTTTTATTCTAATAAAGTAAGCACAAAACAAAAATTCTAGTACGTGTTGTGGTAAAAGGTTATACACGTAAAAAGGTAATAGATGTCGACACATTACAGCGAGATTTAGAAGATGATTTAATTACAAAATATAATATTAATATATAATATATTTTATTTTGTACATTACTTTTAATAACACTTTTTTATAATCAGTTTAAATCAGTGTTCTGCTATACCATAACTCCATTCGTTGTTCTTTTCCAATACACTTACTACACTGGGATTCGTATAATAATTATTAACGTAATTTTGATTTACAGTTAATTTCATTATATTTTTTATTTAAGTAACAGGTAATCGATTCCACCTACTGAATTTTATAGAATATATACTCTAACAATATTCCCCAAATCATGGTCAACCGGTTTATTCCCGATTAATTAAATGGTAAAAAAAAACATTAGTTTCAAACCTTTCAATAAAAATAGACCAAAAAGATTTTTATTTTCTAACAGCCGATTTTTCAATTCTATTCTGGAAAAAACAATCACAAGAATTTCACTTTGTTTTAAATTATCATGCTTAACTATTAATTTTACTCGCGGTATTATAAATATTAAGAATGATTATTGTGCTTATTATTAATTGAAAATGATAATTAATTTTAAATTATCTGTAAAAGTTATTGTAATTAAACTTCTTGCCGGAATTAGAATTAAATATAAAATATGAAACAATAATCAAACTTGTAATATGTTACTCCCGCCTTGATCCTTAACCTTTTATTAAAGTACCTCTTTATGAACTTCAGACAAATAAACGCATTATTTAGTAATTTAAACTTAATCGTTAGCGCAGCTGCATATAAAAAATAAAATTTTATATCGTATAAAATCATATCATATTCCGCTTTAAATGTTAATTGGTTTGAATTCTTTAAATTTTACTGCTCTAAAAATTTTTATTTAACAATAGTTTATTATATTTCATATCCGTTAAGTTCCAATTACTTTTCACATAGTTATTGTATTATGCATTACTATTCGATTTTATCGTCCTAATAAAAATGAGTATTGTAAACTATGAATAATTAAAAAAAAAAAAACAAATAGAATCGACATCAAAATGCGCTAGAAAGTAAGAAATAATTTTGTCCAAATACTTTGGAACCAAATTAATTCCTTAGACACTTATACGAATCAGCGCCTATTTCTACAAAATTAATTTCTAGTATAATACAAATTTATTCTGTAATACTACTGTATATAAGTATACTCCTTCGTAAAAACCTAATACGATATTATACCAATGGAATTCATACATATGTGTTTTGCTTGCTTTTCCGTTGGGGAATATTACGTCTGTCTATATACACCTTCTAAAGGTCCATTCAGGTACCACATAAATATGATCGTGTATTTTGTCGCCGATTCAAAAAAAGAGTCTAAGGAATTAATTATTTGGACGAAATTATTTCTTGCTTTTTGCGCATTTTGATGTGGTATATCTA
>JAAAKQ030055449.1:0-16063 GCA_010016005.3 Zanna intricata | reverse complement strand
AAAAAAAAAAAAAAAAAAAAAAAAAAAAAAAAAAAAAAAAAAAAAAAAAAAAAAAAAAAAAAAAAAAAAACAGTTGTTTATAGACATTACTACACTATAACCACTTCATCATTCTCACAGTGTGACATCCTCTTATCTTAAATAGTAAATTAAACTAAAAATTACAGAATTATTTTCTGCAGAGGGTGCAGAAAAAGAATTCTCTACAACTCACACCAAGAGATTTAATGTAAAGAAACTAAGAAAAATAGGAATTTAGGTCTGATGTACAGTTGACTCCTTATAGTGAACATAGAACTCCTAAAAAATTCAGTCTATGCTGCAAGGATGATTTGTTCATAAGTGATATCTATGAATGATTTTTCAGCTTCAAATGGAATACTTGATTCACCATATAAAATGTGAAGAAACAAAAGATAAAAACAACAGAAGATATATATAGCCTGTAGAAAAGGTTATACTTTTTTTATTGTGGTTCTGAAAATTCTACATGTTCTAAAGGAAATCCAAACATCATCAGAAATTAAATTGAAAACTGGAATTATAGACTGCATCAAAGCAAAGGAAAATATCCATTGGTGAGAAAGAAATACAATTACATAAGAAAAGGATCAAAACACCTAGGAATTCCTGCATGTAGAGCATGATTAACAGAATATGTAAAAATATATTTATAGAAAAGGATGACCCAACAGGAGTTGTGGAAGAAAGTATTGAATAATATATTAAATATCTGTTTACATTGAGGCCTGAAGTAAATAAAACAGATGTAGAGCGAGGCAGTTTGAACCAGGTGTACCCAAAATTCAACAACAGCTACTGTGCTTCTATTTAGTTTCTATTATAATAATAATAATACAGAAATAATTGCCTATTACTCGATATATTCTAAAACATTTAATGTTTATTAAATTAAGAAAAGGTTATAAATTATTAAATATACCAAAGTTACCTTTGATGATAATTTAGTTTTTCATTATACCACTAATTTTCTTACGCAGTTAGTAGCTATACAAAATGATAATAGTTTAATGAAATGATAAACATAAATAATTACTTTACACAAACTATAAAATACTATTTATATGCAGAAAAAAATTAAAAATATTTTACGATTTATTACTATTTTTGTTGGTTTTTCTCAATTTTTTTAATGATGAATCACTTTATAAATAATCACATTCACTCAATACACCATCTTCATCATCACTGACTAATAACCCATCCTCCACATTTTTCTTCTTCTTACAGCATACAGTTCTACCATTTATCTACCATTACATTATTGATACCACTTTCAAATAAAACCTTTACATCCACTAAGTTATAAGTTTTGTTATTCCAAGCTACAAATTCTTTTATTTAACTCCTCACTAGTTTTATTGGATTCAGATTGCAGCAGTATAGTGGAAGCCGTACCAGCACAATCATTACATAAGCACATACACTTACTGTATTACCATACATACATTACTGTACCTTGCATTACCGCACATACATTACTGTATGTCCATTTGCTTCAAACATATCTTTGATTACTTATTTGTTAAATTTTTGCTTATTTTTTTTAACTTCTTCTAGGAGTTCAGTCTTTAAAAATGTAGATCAAATGGGATTTGTTTTTCTCTCAGTCAAGATACTATGTCCACTTTTAGCCATAATGTATTCAGGAATTTTTCTAATTTTACCGCTACAGTATGGTGCATTATCCATAACAATAACACTATTGTTATGGTTATTTGTAAATTATTTCTCATTTTTCCTGAAAATTTGAAACCCATTGATAAAAGAAGCTTATATAAATTAGCTTAATTTTCGGTAAATCCGGATCAATCTTGAGAGCTGAAAGTACCTTATCAAGTGTAGGCAGTTCATTTTTAAAAAAGAAACCTGGGCTTTGGATCTGACAGCATTTTTATTAAAATCATCAAATTGTTCTTTTTTTTTCTTTTTTTGTCATGTATACTTCCCCATGTTTTTTTTCAGCTCAAAATGAAATGAATTCAGAGTAAGCACTTATACTAGTTTAATTTCTAAAGAAGGGTATTTTTCATGAAATTTATTGAAAACATTAAGAACTATCGTCTTTTTCCCATTTCTTAATATTTTACTTTTTCTGTGTTTGACTATACAATAAAAAGGACTCACAGCCATTAAATTTTACAACACTTAAAAACAAAAAAAATTTAATTTCTGCCACTATAATAGAGCAAAAATTTATAAATTTCAGTATAATGCTTATTTAAATCAAATTAATGGCAAAAACAACCTCACTTAAAGTAACATCTATCATGAGCAGATTAACAATGTCATAGTTAAAATAACAATGCAGTTTCTCAAGACCAAGTAATCGTTTTTAAAATGATGGAACTGTTATTTAACTGTGTCATAAAACTATAAATAACTATGAAGTTTTGCTATTGATCATTTAACATCATACATGATACGTACTGAATTGCAATTCAAATACTTGCACTAACACATAAAATGTTTTTTTACTTAAGTAGTTGCTTTTTTTTTTTTACTTAAGTAGTAATGTTTTTGCCTTAAGTAGCAAGTAATATGAATATTACAAGATTAGGAAACTGAAATTATTATAAATTTTTCAATAATAATGCATTATTTACATTATTGTAGAACTAACATATTTATACGAGTAATTACATAATAATAACTAAAAATGTGATAATCTGAGATTAATAACAAGCTAAGTAATGATTAACATTCTTATCGTGTAGTAGTTATTTTTAAAAGTGATGTGTAATTTTTGTCTACCTGGTGGATGCATTAACTGGTTGAAGGTTGTCGTATGTATATGTGTTGTTTATTTTGATTTTCAGAAAACATCAATGAGGAAGAGTAGAATCACAAAGAAACATATAGTACAAAAAAAAAAGTTTTCTCATTACCCAATTAACTTTCAAAGTTTGCACACTTACATACTCTTGGACAATTTTTTAGCTGTTATAAATTAATAATACTTACATATTTAACATTTATCTTAGCACTATATTTTAGTGGAAACGAGTACACATATTTGAAATGGTTCTCCTAAAATGTTAGTAAAATTGAGATATGTTATTTTGTGATTTTACTTTTATATTATTTATTTTCTTTTTATTGTACTTTTTCTTTAAGATATTTCATATTTGTAATTAAGGATAAGTTATAAAAAATCTGATTTCTGAAATCAGACACACATAGTTGTTAAATTGTTGGAATGACACAGAGGTTGTTAAATGTAGTTGGAGTGATGAACCATTTTAGTAACCTCGTGTTTAAAAAATTTATATTTGTACAGAGTTGACATTAATGTTGATAGTTGTTCAGCTGATATAATATTTTAGCTGCCTTATCTGATAATATATGAGATATGTTCATACTTAATAAAACAAATTTATTGAACCAAAAAAGAAACTAAATAGAAATTCTTAAGTCTGAAAAAAAAATATTTGAATATTTATTTTTCATAATCATCTAAGTTTTATGACTTAATAATCCTTAACTTATATCAGTGCTGATATAATTTATATCAGTGATTACTTGTTTTAGTAACAAATCGAGGATGAACGAGAGCTCCAGATGAAAAAAGCAAGAACATTAAAAATGCAGATCATTTTTATCATATGGAAATTTAAAAAAATAGTGAACAGAATTCATTAAACCATTAAAAGAAAGGGATAAATGACATTTTTCTTAAAAAGTGATATTTTTGAAGATATTTATAAAAAATTAATTTGCCCTCATCATTTTGCCCCTTTATCATTGAAATCACAATTTTTGTTTAGTCAATTCAGTTTCATCCAATGTTTTTCAACTTGTATCCAAATTTTAATTAATATGTTAATTTGAAATTTGTTTATTCTAATACATGTTTGGTTTTTTTTTCTACATATTTAAAAAATCTGTAATTGCTTTGATTCCACCAAACATTTTTTTTTGTCCCTGAGAATGGATTGATTCTGTCTTTCATGTGTCTGGTTTCTTCACATAACTGCTAAAATTTTCTTTTAAAAGAAATCATTATTATCTTATTATTTTCTTTATCTTGCTTTTGTAGGTGTGCATCAAATATTAAAGAAGTTACTGACAGTTGTCTCAGTGGACTTGTTTCAATGCTGTCAAACAGAGACGGTAAGTTTGTTCTATTTTTTATTTTTTTACATAATAATTTTTAAAACCCAATTTATTATTTGTCCTATCCAAATTCGACATAAAAGGTTATTAGAACCTGAAACATTTTTAATAGACTATTTCTTGACCTACTTGAAATAAATTTTTTTTTTATTTTCTTCAAAAATAAAATTTCAAGTTTGTACTTTTACATCTTCAAATTGTTTCCCCTGAAAAAATATATCTCTATTTCCATGCTGTCCTATGAAGACACCCTCCACTATTTTCTTTCTCCCATCTACTTGCTAACTTTACCCCCATTTTCCTAACCTTTAATTAATATATATATATCTTAAGCTTAGTTCTATTAAACTACAATATATTATAAATACTGGTGCATACATTGCTTACAAAATATTTTCATTTTTTGCAGAGGCGGTAGTCGCAGAAAGTGTTGTTGTTATCAAGAAACTACTACAATCCCAACCATTTAGGCACAAGGATATTATCAGTCATATGGCAAGATTATTTGATTCTATTACTGTGCCTCAGGCTCGAGCTTCTATATTATGGCTTATTGGTGAATATTCTAAATTGGTACCCACAATTGCTCCTGATGTGCTTCGAAAAGTTGCCAAAACATTTACTAGTGAAGTGAGTATATCTGTTATTAATGAAATTGATAGATGTTTGTTTATAAATATAAAATTTGGGATTTGGACTTATATTCAATTTGATTGTCATCTCTTGTGTAGGATTTGTTTATTAGTTGAAATCATCCTGACCTACTACAAGATTTTAGCCCAGCAGGTATGAAAAATACTTTTACATTTTTTTCACCCAGTTAACTTGAGATTTTTTATTCATTTTAACCCTTTCACTGTTTATTAATTTTTGGCCATTTCTTATGCAGATTACATTATTAGTCAAAAAAACTTTCAGTATCCTGATTATTTTTTTTAATGTATCCTTATAAAGGTTATCATAAATCGTTCTATCTATTTCTATGCAAATTGAGGAAAAAAAATTTTAATATTATACATTAGGTGTTTTTACATTTTGACTGTCAAATGTAAATGTGCAGCTGTATGGAAACTTTTCTAAAAATTTTAACAATATTTTATGGTTGTCAGTTTTATGTTAAATTACAAAATGAGTTAGGCAGAGTAAACTATAATTTGTTTCACGAAAGCATGAAGCAAAACAAAACAACAATATGATGATTTAATTTAAATAAGCGCACCCAATCCGAGAAAAAAACACTTTACTTTTAACATAAAAATGAAGCAAAAATAACTTGCAAAAAAAAAAATAGAAAATTGTGGTAAAATGATATATTTATCTTAAAAATAAAAATTTTAAGAAAGTATGTTGCTGCTGTATTAAAATTTCATAAAAGTAAAATAGAAAAAGATATTGATTACCTTAATGTATTTCTTCAACATCCTATAAGCTGCTGACTTGAACTACTGTCATTATTTCCCAAATTTATCACCAATAACTTCACACAAATTGTTTACTTCCAATGCCTTTTCTTCTTTAATTAAATGTTACAGTTTTTCCAAGCATTTGCATGTACTCTACAAACACCTTCTATCAAATAGATTTTTTACATCATTTCACTTAAGTTTTTTTTTATTTTCAATGTAACCTTTGACTTCAGTCCATATCAATTTTATTGGGTTAGAATTGCAATAGTATGAAGCAAGAAGCAACACAACATAATCATTTATTAATCTACTTTATAGTCAATGTATTTTTTTTAACTGATTTTACTAATTTTACAAGTACTACTTTTAACATATCTTCAGTGCATGTGATTTCCTGTGATTTTAACAATTAATTCAACAATTTCCAATTTTCAGATCGAAGCATTTAGAATTTTTTCAATTTACAGGCAATGGTACAGTGCATTATCCACATTGTGATATTCTTGGGAAGTTCTAGATTCAAATACCTATAAACCATCAATCAAAAAAACTCATTTTCACTTCCTACTATTAATCGTAATTTTCCAGCCAGGGTTTTCACCCTAATTGACAAACCTTTCTTAAAAGCATCTTTTGTGCTCTTTATTTCTTTATCCACCCATACATGTCCCACATTAACCCAAGGTTTCATCTAGGTAATAAATATTCTTACATTCTTCATGAGATCACTTAATTTCTCTTAAACATTCCCTACACCGTGAAGTAATATATTCTCTTTCAATCAATAGAGAATTATTTTTTTCTGGACTTGAAATAAAAATTCATTGATTTTAAATTACAATGTAATGTACTTCTGAGAAAAATTTGACAGTTCAGAATCAGTATTCACAGCATACTCTTGCCCCACTTTGAAGTCTTTTTTTTTCTCATTAAGCATCCAAAGAGCAGCTGGCAGCAGATTGACTTACTGTCCCCCCTGCTTGGGGGACAGACCTCCCATTGGGGTCTCACCTTTCTCATTGGAACATCCCAACCCTCCGTTTGTGAAGTGCTGAAATGCCCCTCCTTAGGGGAGCTGCCCTTCCTATCTCTGCAACCAAACCTATCACTGGGACTGAGTACGCATTGCATGCACCTTAACCCCTTCCCTGACCTGCGTGATCCTCTCAAACCTCGAGGACCCCATGCATCCTCAGAAGTACCCCAACCCAGGACACTTTTGCATGTGTCCTGGACCAAGGCATCCTCAGCAATTGGGCTGCCTCCCTGGCCCTAGACTTGCCACAATTCAACCCGGGCACATAGAATCTTTGAGCACACTCCCCGTATATATATATATATATTTATAATTTTTTTTTTTATAAAAACAGTTTACTTGTTTATTTACAGCATGAAAGTATGTACACATGATATTTCCCTTCATCTTGTCGAGTCCAACTGATTCTGCCTTCCACCTCCACGCGTGAGCAGCCACCTCCTTAAAATCCACTAATAGTCCTCTGCAGGACATCGTCTGTCCTCACAGCCTAAAGCAATTTACTTACTTAGTACAAAACTTAAATCCAGATACAAACAAAGAACATAATTATAAACCTAAACATTCAGAGAAAATTACCATTTAGAAGCCATTATCTTCCGCATTTAGCATTAGTGGCAACCAACTCAATGTATCACCCTATCTTAGATGGTAGCATAGCTGACATTCTCCTTGTGATGACATATGTCAGCACAGTTAAGATAAGAAAACCAAAATAAAAATATATATATACAAATAAGATAGAAAGAGCTATGGTGAATCTTGATGAACAGTCCGTGGTCCATTGCGTTTGACATCAAATGCATCAGTCATGTTGTGACCACACTTGGTACATCGGATTAGTACCTCATAATATGGTTTCATACACAGTAGTAATAGCACACAGATATACAATAAAAGAGTAGAGAACAAAAAACATGACCTATAGACTAACTGCAAAATCAGCCTCTTGTCGTTGGTTGTCCTATATCTTTAGGTCTACTTCAAAACATATCATCTCCAAAGTCTGTAGTGACCAGCGTTGCCAAACTGCCTTCACGCTCAATCAGGGCCCCATGCTATCATTTCCTCCATTTTCGTACATAGGATTCTGGTAATCAAGGTGGACATTATTCTCCCACTGCCGACTTCCTCAGAGCATATATGTACTGTATTATCCGGCATCAGCCAGTCCAAGCCCACCAACCGCTGTTGGCCATCTCATCTCTCACAGCAGTAGAACATATGCTTCAGGATGTCCACTTGTTCAAAATATATACAATCTGAAATCTTTTTAGAACTAACATTTTTGCTATCAATTTTGCATTTATTTATAAAATTTGTTCTTCCTCTAACCACTGTAGCACTACTTGCTTTCTGAGCAATGTCTTGGACTGCAGTTTCAAGATTATCCTGTCTTAAATTTATATAAGGGCTATTTTTTAAATAAGGTCCAATTGGCTGTAGCTATGTAAATTTTGTGCTGCTGTCGAAATGCGCATGAATCCAGCTCTCAGTATGTCTTGCACAAATGAAGACGTCATTTTCAATCATTGTGTCACTATGTGCAGTTTATATTGAGAAATTGAAATGATTCAAATAATTGAACAGCCTGCCAATTGTGAAATACAGTTTGTGAATTTGATTTTTAACCCCAAGGAATGTGTCAGCAGTGGACATTCATCACTAGATGTGTGAGGTTTACAGGACTAATTAAGTCTGTAAATAGGTTACAGTTTTCAAGGACAAATGGGACAATGTCGATGAACTTGATCAAGCTGACTTTCTGTAATCACAGATGATTTAGTACTTGAAGTTGCTAAAAAATTTTGTGAAAACTGGTGATTCACTATTTCCACATTGTCATTGATATTCCCACAGGTTTCAAGGTCGTACTATACAAAATCATTTCTGAAGTCTTTCAGTTCAAAAAGCTGCTCGCAATGG
This sequence comes from Zanna intricata, assembly GCA_010016005.3. Lineage (NCBI taxonomy): Eukaryota > Metazoa > Arthropoda > Insecta > Hemiptera > Fulgoridae > Zanna > Zanna intricata. Next base: position 7,558 of record JAAAKQ030055449.1, on the reverse strand, counting down.
GTTCTCAGGCTGTTATCTGAAGAAGACCAGAACAGGAGATTGGCTTGTGCTGTAATATTTTTGACCTGATATGGTGAGGAAGGAGATGAATTTTTGGACCACATTGTCACAGTGGACAAGACATAGGATTCTCACAACACTCCAGCATCAAACCAGCAATCACTGGAATGATTATACTACATCTCCAATCAAAGTGAAAGCCAAACAGACTCTTTCAACATGCAAAATTATGGCAACTGTGTTTTGGGATAAACATGGTGGTTTTGGTACTCAATTTTATACTCAAAAGGGACAACAATAAACTCAGCTGCATACAGCAAGACCTTGATGAAGCTTTGGCATGCCATACAGAAAAAGCTACATGACCTACTATCATCTTGAGTTTTCGAGTTTTGTTGCTGCATTACAATGTATGAACTCATTTTCCTGCTCAAACTCTAGGTTAATCAGATCTCGATGAGAGCAAATGGACCACCCCTATATAGCCCGGACCTTGTGCTGAGCAATTACCACCTGTCCTGCTAATTGAAGGAGTTTCTCAGCAGTCAGCAGTTTGACACCAATGAAGAAGTGAAAACAATGCTTGAAGTGAAGACTGGTTGTCTTCACAATCAACTGATTTCTATGACATGGACATAAACAATTTTGTAAAATGCTATGATAAATGTTTAAACAAACATGTATGTAACTATCTAAATTGTTAAGAGTGAAGAAAAAAAAAATTTTTTTACAACATATTTACTAGTTTTGTATGTATTAAGAAACAGGCCTTTCTTAAAAAAATAGCCCTCATTTATACATGGTTAATTTTTTTTTTTTTTGAAACTACTTAAGGGTTTTACAGGTTTATGTTTCACAACAGATTTACTCATTGTTAAAACCCAATTGGCACAAAAACACAGGTAAATTATAATTAATAAACACACTAAATAGATCTGATATAAAAATAAGCTATAAAACTGGGTTTTACCAAATGTAATAACACAACAGCTGAGACTGAAATACTTTCTTTCACTAAAGTGAATAATGATATGAAAAAATGTTAAAGAAAAACTATAATTCTATAACAAGCAGAAAAAAAAATTAACTTAAATCTTCAACTTAAAAGAGAAGTAACTAAACAAATTCCAGAGAATAAATTTGAAGCATTACAATGATGTTATCATTATTAAACATCAACAACAAAATTTTATTACACTTTATCAAAGTTTAATTAATTAGACTTTTATTTATTAGACTGACAAGATTTGTAATTACTTATAATTGATATGCCATGGCACCAGGAAAGTGATAAGCTTACAGTACATTATTATATGCATAAAACAATAATTGTAATTGCTAGTGAGAGTGAAAGCCGAATGATTCAGCCTAAACTACTGAGATATAAGTCATACATGCTGAACTCATATTTGTATCTGCTGCATTATTTATGATATATAGTGTATAAGTATATATATATATATATATCTTAAGTAAACAGCTAATGAAAAAGGAAATGAATTGTTATAAAAACCTTTTAACACTCAAATGAAAACAAATAATAGCCTTTAAACATTCAGTTACAAAACTAAATAGTATTTACATATCCAACAGGTAATGTCATGACCATAAGCCATCACAAGTAGCACCTTACTAGGTGCTACTCAAAAGTTCAAGGAATTTGAATTTCACGCACGAACCATTGCTGCCGCTTTCTTTATCTGCCTGCTGCCTTTACAACCTGCTGCTGCTTTCTTTATCTGTTTAGCCTCCAGAACTACCGTAAGGTATTACTTCAGAGGATGAATGAGAATGATGTGAATGAAGTGTAGTATAATCTCAGGTCGACTACTCCTGAGAAGTGTGGTTAATTGAAACCCAACCAGTATCCATGATCTAGTATTCAAAAACCTGCTGCAGCTAGATGTGGCTAATAGTACTCTTTGTGAATTAGTGTTCCAACAGCTATGACGGTGAGAGGCTGCATTGTTGACTTTCATGCAGTTGTGTAATGTTGTGTTTTACTGCTTCGGCGAAGTTCTAAATGGCAGATTTTAAAGAGCAAAGAACCTGCATCAGATTTTGCTTCATGCTTAAAAAAAACTGGTGTAGAAACTCATCGCATGCTTGTGGAAGCATTTGGTGACAATGCTATGAGTAAAAGTTAAACTTTTTTTTGGTACAATTGATTCAAAGATGGACGAATGACATTCGATGACGATGAGCATTCAGGAAGACCATCAACAAGCGCAACACCAGAAAACACCACGAAAGTGCGAGAGGCTATTGTTGCAGATCATAAACAAACAATCCATGATGTTTGTGCAATCATACAAATGTCACATGGGTCCATGCAACACATCTTGTCAGACAATTTGAACATGAGACGCATTGCTGCAAAATTTGTATCGAGACTGTTTAACAGTGATCACAAACAAAATCGCATAGCTGTCTGTAAAGAACTGAAAAATTCAACAAGAGATGACTCTAACTTCATCTCCAACATCATAACCGGTGATGAGACATGGGTGTACAGGTATGACCCTGAAACTAAGCAGCAGTTGTTGCAGTGGAAGTCGCCAAGTTCACCGCAGCTAAAAAAAGCACGCCAAGTTTGCAGCAATGTGAAGTATATGATAATTGTTTTTTTCAATATCAAAGGCATTTTCCATAAGGAATTTGTTCCGCTTGGTCACACTGTCAATGGGATGTTCTATTGTCAAGTTCTGAAGCAGTTACATGAAAGCATTTGGCGCAAACGTTCAGATCTGTGAGGTAACAACAGCTGGGTTCTGCACCATGACAACGCGCCCACGCACACATTGCTAGCCATTTGGAATTTCTTGGCATCCAAAAAGATGGTAGTGATTCCCCACCCACCCTATTCGCAAACAGTGCTCCTTTGTCGCACAGGGCAAGGTGCGACTTGCCTCATTGCGACTTTTTTCTCTTTCCGAAAATAAAATTTCAATTGAAAGGCCGTCGTTTTAATAACACAATTGAGGAGATTCAGGAAGAAACACAGAACGTGCTTCGAACACTTACACCTGCAGACTTCCAGGGATGCATGGAATCATGTGAAAAACGCTGGGATCGCTGTATCAATACCCAAGGGGACTACTTTGAAGGAGACAGTGCAAATTAAAAGTTATGGTAAGCTATTTTTATGGTAAAATTCCCCAAACTTTTGGGTAGCACCTCATATGGTAATGACGTTATACTTCAGAAACGAAATTTGTAAATTTCTTTTGTAACCTCACATTTATTCTACTGTTAAGAGTAATTTATTTCTTTTAATTTTTTTTTGTTCATATTTAACTCATTTTAATTTTTTGATTATCTTCCCTTATTATTTTTTTACATTGAAGTATGAAAATAACCCATTTCTTTAAACTGTCTTCTATCATTTTAATTCATATCCTGTTCCTCTTAGAAACCAACACTTACATCACTTTGTGTTTATATTTACCATTAAACATTAACTTACAATTATGTAGGAGTAATATGCATTGATGAAATAATATTCCCACACAATAAGCAACCACAAAGTAGTGTCTACAAAACAGAAAATTTAACGATTGTAACCACTGCAAATTAAATTTCTGTTACTGGTATCTAAAAGTCATTTATTGATTATAACATTTTTTTAAATTTAAAAAATTTACTCACTTTCAACTTTCATTTTAAAAGGCAGAACTAAAAACTCTATTATTTAATTCAAATTACTAAATACTATCCTCATAAATTAAGCAAATACATTTCCAGAGAAAAATAACCAACAGTTTTAAGAAGTAAATTTTTCTATTAATTAAGTTGATTAATTAATTTCTCCTATTAAATATTTTCTTAATACTATGACAGTTGCATTTCCATTTCAATAAGAAATCTTGTTTACTAAATTTGCTGATTCTCTTTTGTTGGAGTGCCAGAGTTCCCATGGCTTCCACTCTTTTCTTGAGCACTTTCTTGTATTCTCTGTTCCACCATCTGTGCCTCGGTTTTCTTTTTGGTTCCACTATTTCTTTCATATTCTTAGCAAGGGTTTGTTTAATTTCATTTCAATCTTTGCCTAAATCTTGTTTGTTCAATACTTTCCAAATATGGTCCAAATACTTTTCTGGATTATATTCTAATGTTTCCATATCTATTCTGGGTTTTCTTGGCATTCTCAGAGTTTGGGTCTATTTAGTTGAAATTTTAACTTTTATTTACAAAAGATAGTGATCTGAATCCATGTTGAGTCCATTTTGTTTTGATTTTTAAAATTCTTTTAGATTTCTAGTTGTTATCATTACATAGTAAATTTGAAATTCTCCCATTTTAACATATCGAGTTGCAGCAAAATTTGTTCCTCGTTTGATGACTGAACAGCAGAAAGAACATCGAGTAGACATTTATCGGCAACCTCTTGTCAATCAAACATTTATGCAAAGGACCATAACTGGAGACAAAAGTTGAGTTTACAGCTATGATATTGAGACATAAGTTCAAACATAAAAAAATCACACATAATAAAAATCACTACTGACATTAGCATGTTGCAGTCAATTGTTAATTGACTGCAACCATCATCAACAATCCAAGAATATGTGGTTACAGAGAAGGTTATGTAAAACACAATGTTGCCAATCACACTTCACTATATATCTCCATTGGTGCATTATTAAAAATGTTTAGTTATTTTCTGAACAGAGACCTGTTATATTTTTACAAACATATAACAGTAAAGCAAACTAATTTACCATTATTCAAAACATATGTTTTGTAGAATAGAGATATACTTGTCTTGTAATAATTAAATTTTTATAGTAAATATAGTAAAAGAAGCTGGATAAAAAAAAGTAAAGTTCTATTAACTGCTTAAGATGCAGGGGATTTAAAAATTAAGATTCAAACTTCGCTATAGAAATAAATCTTTCAAATGTATATTTTTATGGCATAGAAAAATTTCATTTGCTGCTGTTATTATCTTTGTATAAGCCACAATGATGTTTTTAACCTCCTAAATGAAATCTGATTAAATTCTTACATAGATGTTCAAGTTTTTTTCCATTGGTCGTTTGTTTGTTTCATATTATTTGTTATAACAATTGAATAATATGATTGATAATCTTACAACATAAGTTATAAATGTTTTGTTCATAACATTTTTATGTTTTTGTATTATTTTGTTATATACTGTTTATTTTCCTTTTTGTATGTTTTTTTTTTTTTTGAATTTATAAAAATAGTTTAAAATATAGTATGTTTTAAAAATAGACTTACTTTTTTCTACTTGTTCCTATAGAAATATTAAAACTAATAACTGCTTATATTTCTTGTCATGTTTTATGATAATTTTTGTTCACACAGGAAGTCATTGTAAAACTGCAGGCATTAAATGTTGCTGTAAAACTATGTTTGACTAATCCACAACAGACACAGATACTGTGTCAATATATCTTTAGTTTAGCCCGTTACGATCAAAATTATGATATACGTGATCGATCCCGTTTTCTTCGACAGTTTATTTTTCCATCCAATGGAGAAACAAAATTATCTAGGCATGCTGCTGATATATTTCTTGCGACTAAACCTGCACCTCTGTTGCAGTCAAAGTTTAAAGGTATGTAATATTATAAATAAATAAACAGAATATTGGCAATGATTATGTATGCCTAAGTTGTGTACTCTAAATCATATAAATATAGTTGATGATCCAGCTCTGGTCAAAGTCAGTACTAATTCATAAGTCAGCTTCATATATAATAGTTAACAAAAAACCAGTTTCCAAAAATACTGAAACACCCACATGATGAGGATAAACAAACATCAGCTTGGCAATGCCAAAATATTTTGCCTCTATTGAAGTTTTTGTAGTTGTACAGTTTTCTAACCACATGTTATATGCAGGAAGCTTAACCCAAGGATTGTCAAGCAAAAAAAGTTGCATAAACAGTTGAGCTGGTTCTATTAGACCCCAGAAATAAAACAAAATATATTAATACAAAATCTGTTTAATTACAAAAAATCATTAGTTTCTAGTGAGATGCAAGATTTCACAAGATATTATTTCATTTTGAAAAAATTTTAATTGTTTTTAAGGAATTTAATTTTTTTTTATCTATTAAAAATGTATTAAAAGTATTTTTTTTAAATAAAAACCCCTATTCCAATGTCTTTTTAAGTGCACATTTATAAAGGAAGCAATGTAAAGTTTAATTTTAACATAGATTAGAAGAGAAGTGTTGGTAAATAAATAAGATACTTATAAGTAAAAGTTTACTTTCAAAGCAGTCTCCACATGCTATTTCCATGTGCATCAGGCACAACCACCTTTTACTTTTTATAGTTTTTACAGAAATACATGGTTTTATTGTCGGTCTAGCCATATTGAGATCACTTTGGTAATTTTGTTTTATAGAGCCAATAAAAATATTAATAGATTTGACTACTAACTCAATCAAGGATTCATTGAAGAACAATTCCCAATAATCGTTGCATGTCTCATACTCCCAGGTAAGTGCGTGGAAACTATTTTGTGCCATCTAGTTCTGACATTTTGCAAGAAAACTTCTTTCCTACATTTGCTTTTTTTATTTCTACTCAAATGTAAGTATGATGGCATCTTACCTGAATCTGCGTTACCAGCATTGGGCGAGTGGCTGTGAGAACACTAGAAATGGAAGACACCTCCAATATTAAGTTTCACCAGCACTAAGTTCACATTCACTACTGCTATCGTGGTCACTGAATTGTTCAAAGTCCAGATCATTATCAGAATTGTCAACTTCACTTAAATTGTCATATAAAATTCTCTCAGTTTCACTAATAGAAATTCATTTACCTGCCATTTTACTTTCAAAGTTCATCAAAACATCAATAGTGGTTTCAACCACAGTACATCACACAACTGGCTAAAATCACATTTGTAACACTATAACATATTTGACACAAACTAAAATTAGTTATAAGAATGGTTATGCTGGGTCTGTCAGGCCCATGTGCAATTCACTGAATTGTTATTCATAGACTGATGCAATAAGTTGCCAGATTATGAAGTCAGCAGCCTCTTGGATTTTTTTTGGGGAGGTATAAGTGTACTCAATTCAAAACAATAACTTTTTTCTTTTAAAAGTGAGTTTAAAGTCTTAAAAGCACTTGAAGATGATAAATGCTAAGTATCAGATACCCAGCCTGGACTGTTGTACAATCTAGGCTTAGCTCCCCCAAAAACATAAGAAAACTGAGAGACAGTTCAATACTAATAGAGACTTTCAGTGATGAGCAGAGTCGATCTCTATTACTTCTAATGAATATCGGCAGTATAAGTACAGTATGTTATAAAACCTTGAATACTAGTCAAGTAGTTTTTAGAGAAGTAGTTTTTTTGCTGGGATAACAAAAAGTAGTTATTTGCTAGGATGGAAGTAGTTTTTTGCTTCTTGAAATGGGCATTAGTAAAATTGCCGAAGAGATTCATCTCCAAGATCTTGTCGAGGTGAAGCGAATAATGAAACATACAGGTGATTCAGGAGGATTGGGCAATACTTTGACAACTCATTCTAGAGGCTAAAAATAAGAAAAAAGTTCATATAAA
>JAAAKQ030055438.1:0-16065 GCA_010016005.3 Zanna intricata | reverse complement strand
GAGCCACATTTTCTTGGAAAAAATACAGCTGTAGTTTTCCATTGCTTTCAGCTGCGCAGTACTCAAAAGATTGAGTGTTGTTGCTGTGGCCGTTTAAGTCCTTCTGACCTACGCTCTTAACAACTACTGAAAGAGTGCTGCCCCCTTTCAGGAATCATTCCTTAGTCTGACTCTCAACAGGTACCTGTCCGACATGGTTGCACCTTCGATCCAGCTACTGTGTATCACTGAGCACGCATGCCCTCCCACATCGGCAAGGTCTCATGGTTTTTAGAGGGAGTATTTGATATAAAATAATAATTTTTTCAATAAATTAGCAGTAGCATCTTAACCAAAGGTTTTATATTACCTTTTATTAGATTAGAAAGCAAATTTACTCAAAAAAACATTAGAATTCTAGAAAATGTAATGAATATTTTAAATAGAAGTTAAATTAAAATTTTTATATTTTTAAAAAAATCTGAAATTATGTTCAGAAATTAAAAAAAAGACCATTTTAATATTCTGCCAACTGAAAATAGATATTTTATTTCCTCAAGCAAAAATGAAAAAAAAACCATTTCAACAAGGAAAGTATCTCATTGATGAAGTTTATTTTTTTAATATTTGAATTGCTGCAAACGACTTCTCTGTGTACTGTTGCTCCTTGGAAACTTCATATTACAATGAATTCTAGTAGTTGGAAACATCCTATACAATTTTCATGCTTATTTTTTTTTGCTCTTATTGAATTATTTTGTTTTAAAATTTTTTAATCAAATTAACCAATGTTCAAATTTTTAACGATTTTGTTCAAAACATAAGATAGATTACACATAATTAATTTTACCCGAAAAATCTGATTTTTAATAATTAAATTTCCTAATTTTCCAAGGTGCAAATGTTTTTCAAATACTTAATATACTCTTTTTTTTTTAAACTTTTCAAAAAACAATTTCATATAATTAGTTCTGGATTACGGCTATGTTTTTTTGTTTGTATGTAGAGTAATTTAATGGTTAGTTATGAGTCTTTAATATTTCTAACGTGAAACTGAAAACTTAGAAAAATTTTAATGTCTCTAGATAAAACAGATATACATGTATATATGATGTATGTTGATATTAATCACAATATATATATATATATTCGTTGATACGTTTGAAGCTTAAATAAATATATAGATATGCATTTGATTGCAGATGAAAGAATTTGCTTAGATAAGCATACATTAAATTGCATTATAAGATCAAAATATCTTCAAATTAAAAAACAAAAGGCCATTAGTATATGGTCAATAGTCTAGAGGAGTCATATGATTGACAGCTCCCCTTTAAAAGTTAGTTACATCTATCTGACAAAGAAAAAGAAGATTGCAATTTTTTAAGGTTGTCCTAGATACCAGATTTTTACATAAAGTATAAAAATTTACTAAAATGAATATTTAATTTCAAAGGATAGCTTAAATTTTAATAACGATACTTTATTAAAAAAAATAAAATAAAAACTCTTCATTAACTTTTCTTCTGAGAGTTTATGTAACATATTACAATTAGGTAATGTAATTTTTTAGATATTAATAAATACATACTTTTTATTCTTTATTTTTAAGTGTTATAATTACATAACGTTTAATTAAAAATTTATTCTAATAGAAAATCTTGCATTCTAAAATAAAATACAAGTGATGTAAAATTTTTTACATATGGTTATGAAGAATTAAAGTATTGTAAACTTATACTTTAACACGTAAGAGAGGCAAATAAACAAATTGTAGAATATTATGAAAGGAGTCGAGACTTATAACTTGAGACTGACGATCTGCGGACAGGCGGCTGGCTCAGTTTCTCTCATTTCGTGGCTGTCAAACTGTATGTGCTTTGCTCTTTCTATATACCATACTCGTGCTAACCCACTTCACGTTTTCTGCCCCTCCTTCCTTACAGCAGTAGCAAGACCTAAACCGCTTGGGATTCCACACCGCAGCAATGTGGACCGCTCTCTAGCTCCCTTTTCCTATCTAAACATAGCTACAGTGAATTGTAATCTCGTCCCTTTCTGCTCAAGACTAGATTACAACTTTGCTTACGGCTAAGTTCGACTAAAATCCTCTTCTCCTATCTTTCAGGCATCTTAACCACTCGCCATTTCCAGAACCATCAACCACTCAGAATCTCGATGTAAGTAAAGAATTATAAGCGAACATTTAGTAAACCTTTTATACTCTAATAGATATATTCGATATGCGAATCAAACCGAGGTAGAATAACGGAATAAAAATTTAGTATAAAAAAATTTAGTTTCAGATAACACTATTTTTACATAACACATTCTTCTTGAATATGTTTCAAATACTAGATGAGCGAGAAAATTCCATTTTTGTTAAACGATGTGTTTTATTAAAATTCTATAAATTTAACTATTTACTTCATTTATATAATTTATTTGTTCACTTTAAAAACTACAACTGATGCCCAATTACAGCCAAGTTTTATTTTTATAAAAACAGCTATATGAAAACTTCTAAGCTCACTGGAACTCAACCCAAGGATCTTTCACATGAAATATTAACATGCTTTTCGGATCCCTCTGCGACGGATGTCGGCGGAATATATAATTCTTCATCAAACGTTAAAAACTATATATTAACATATTGCATTTCGTATGACGCGACAGCCGATTACTTAAATTTTGTGGTGATTATAAGGTTGAAAAAAAAACTGCCAGATTCTTACTGGAAATCACAACTTTAGTGTATTATCTATTAAAATAATTAAGGAAAAATTTCTGATATCAGGTTTAAAATCTGATAAAAAATATTAAACTCAAAAAAAAGTTTTATGATAGAAACGTTTTGATAAGTAAACGTTTATCAAAAAAAAGTTTTGATAAGTGAAGTAAATATTAAAATTTTGTGAAAATTATGATTTTAATGTATGTGATATATTATAATACATTTATCAAATTATAAATTTGGTACATCAAAACAGATTTAAATAAAACTTTGAAAGATAATTATTTCAATTCTGAAAGAAATTAAGAATTTTTCAGAAGAACAATTGAGTAGCTTTTTTATTTACGATTTATGTTCTTTCTTCTTAAAAAATAATTATTTTTAATTTTCAGGATGTGAAGAAAAATTTTACAAATTTACATGAAAGGCACACAATTTCAATCAAAATTTTATCCTTAAATCGTAAACGTAACCTAAATAAGCAAGACACCCTGAATATCTGTCTTACTACCCTGAATATTTATCTTTGTTTTTTGCATGCTTGTCAGAGTTTTAATTTCGAAACGAAGGATGAGTTTAGATTAAACATAATGATTGTTAAATAAGCAAATTAATTAAGGAAGAAACCTTGTTGAAATGCCAGGCTGTACTATTCAGAATGATAGTTGCCGGTAGTTTACTAAATTCTATTAGTTTTTATTATGTTTTTTAAAAATTTTATTTAAAAAATAATTTCTAAGAAACAAATAGTTCAATGAAAAAAAAAAGTAGGAATGAATTATACAACGAAGACAGTGTAATCTTGAATTTTAATATACTCGTATGTATATATATATATATATTTTAATATATTATTTTCCGGGCGAATATATATATATATATATATATATATATATATATAGAGTAGCTATATTAAAGAGGAAAGTATGGGGATCATGTCAAAAATTGGTCTAATTCATCTAAACTCAAAGTGGGCGATAACCCCTTGTGAGCACTGGAGGCCTTCATGGGGGGGGGGGAAGTAGAAGGCCCACAGAAAATTTAGGGCATTCAGGCGGTCTAGGAAAGTATGATTGATTAAAAAAAAAAAAGGCAAAAATTACGTTTTCCTAATATTTCAAAGTAAAATGTAATTTTCAACTCAGAAATAGGATATTCCACGTTTAAAAACAATAATTGCAAATACTGTTTTAAAGAGCGCATCTTAAAAACAGCAATTGCAATTATTTTTTACAGATGCTAAGTTTAAAAATTTTGGGGGCGCTAGAAAATTTTTCATTCTCAGTGTGGGCGGTGGGCGAAATAGTTTGAGAATCAATGAACTAGACCAAAAAAACACATGTAAGTATATATTTAATTATGTACGTATGTTCATACAGCTGTTGACCTAAATCTCAGCAATAACCAAACCGATGTTCAAATTTGCCTCAAATGTCAATATATGTGGTGAACTGATCATGTTAACTTTTTTTCTTTTTTTTTTTCAAAATTCATTAAGGGATAGGGGGATATCGCCAAAAAAAACAATTTCGATTTTCTTCAGAGGCATTTTAGAAAAAAAATTTATTACACAAATTTGTTACCTACAATACATATATAAGTAATTCAAATAAGATTTCTCCAAAAAATCAACTCTGACTTCTTAAAATTGAAAATATATGTTTTTCTATTCTTCTGTTCTATCTCCTTTCGTTTGATGTTTAAAAAAAAGTCTGAAAGTTTCTAATTCATATAAAGAGCAATAAAAAAATGTTAATTATCAATGTCAATATCAATTCAATTTTTTAAAATTATAGATCTCGGACTTAAAATGTAGAAACATTTGAAAAACTTTTTTTTCATATATTAGCCTTTATTGTAGTGTATTAGATTTAGAGAAAATCCTTCTTACGTAAATTTGTTAAGATTAACCAACAAATGAATATTTTTAGGAAAGTTTTTCTTAAAGTTTATTCCCTACATCTAAAAAATATTTTTTCTGTTATTTTTATTTTTTTGCTTTAATTCTTTTAATTACTACTTTTATTCTTAATTACTTTTAACTAATATTCCTGAGATATAATTCCGAAAAATTTAATATATTTGTATTTAGGAAGCTTTTATCCACAAAAAAGAGTTGAAACGTTAGTGTATGGAAAAATAAGTAATTTATTAAAACATTATCACAAGCTGACTTGGTCACCTACGTGAAAACCAACTTGATCAACCACATGAAGAATTTGTAATTTTTCTTAATTAAAAAAAAAAATATTTTATCCATTTATTACATTTAAGTAAGAAGTAAAAATATTTGAATTACTATAAATTGAATTTTTAGAATCTTTGAATTCTTACGTTTTACTAGTTTAACGGAAAAATTGCTCAAAATTGCTTCATATTTCCTTACAACCTGTTTTTTTTTTTTTTTTTAATAACACATATATTTAATATATATATATATATATATATATATATATTGTGTATATATACATATGTGTATTTATGTATTTATTTATATTACCTATATAAATTGGAAGTACTTAAATTCTTTACATTATCTATTTGATATATTATAAATTAATCGTAACTAGAGAAATTGGTGGAAATTCGTCAAAAATTAAAATTTCAATTACTTATTATTATTATTTAATAATTAATCTGCCAATATCTATAAACTGAAAAAATGTATTTACAATATTGATTCACGAGTGAGGAAACGATGACAGAAGTTATCTTTCATATTTGTATTAAAATTGTATTTGTATATGTGTGAAGTAAAAGTTGTCTTTTCAATATTTCTACTTTCGCAGAGTTTTATATGTTTTATAAATATATATAGAACGGTTGGGTTAACCCTATGTAATTTATTCAATTTGTTATTATGATAAGGAAATATACTACTTTTATTTATAAGTCGACAATATTTTTGATACCGCCTAGTTTTTTCATGGTCCTGACCCATATAAAAGTGTAGTACATTTCTATGTTAGGAAAACTCAGCAAAGGAAGGAACTTCGTCGTTTCTCATCTCTGACAAAATGGAGTGATATTTTTACTTCCTCCGGTTCAACTAAATTTCGATCATCCGCTTTATTCCCTCTCAGCTATAGTAAAATTGTCTTTTTTATTAAAATAAAAAAAAAGATAAGCCTATCCTGATTGACTCATGCCAATTTTTTTTTTAATCTTTTACAGAAATAATAACCTGATGTTATGTGTTTACATTATGTCTGAGCATTTCCTTTTCGCATTATATTTTTATTAATTCAGTGTTAATGATTACTGGTGTTTGAATTTTAATTTTTAATTAAATATCAGGACTGGATTAACTGTTTTTTTTTTTTTTAACTTTCATTGAACAAGTGTTTTACTTGTTACATCCTTTTGCAAAGTAAAGGAAGTAGTGTGATCGCGAAAAGTTTCGGGAATATCCAATTTGACTAGTTTCGGTGTGACACCTATATATATGTACGTATATCGAATAACTCAAAAAGATTAGTCGTAGGATGTTGAAATTTTGGATTTAGGACTGTTGAAACGTCTAGTTGTACACCTTCCCTTTTGATCGCAATCGACTAGAACAAAAATGTTAAAAAAATCCAAAATACAAAAAAATTGAATTTTCAAAATTTTCTTAACTGCAGTATTAAGCGCTTATTCAGGGATTTTCAACGATATAATTAGTACTTTACTGATTCCAGAGTTATAGCCAAATAAAATTTTAATTAATGAAATATTTGGATCTTACATGGAGAAGGCGCATCGGTTCGAATCAGCTCTTCATTTCCTTCTTTTTTTTTTTTTAACGTTTTTGTAATTTAAATATATTAATTTATATATATATTAAATATATTGATTTTTAATAATTATTAATCTCTGATTGTAAAAAAAAACTTTTAACAATAAATAATAATTCAATAATAATACAAAAAAAGAAAGAAAAAAAATGAAAAACATCAGAAGTTATTAGTGAAATAAAATTTTATGTTCTCTTCATTTTAATTCAAAAGTTTATACAATCACAGGTTAATAATGATTAAAAATCAATATATTTAAACTAAAAAAATAAAGTTAAAAAAATTATATATATACATGATCTCGGATTCGATCCGATGTGTGCATTGTTACGGATTCGACTCGTTCTCACATACATCACATATCTACTTGAGCGACGTGAGATAAAATTAATATATAAACTAATATAAAATGCTAAGGAAATTTTTAGGGCCATTTTTCTTGAGTATAATTGAATATTACGTGTTAATATTTTGTGATGAAGATGAAGATACGTAAACAGTGTACTATTCACACACGTATTATGGTTGAAATCGGTGTCCCGAAGCCCGTGTCTTCCCCTTGTTAGAGTTCAACCCAGTTAGCTACAGTAATATGGATTTTAGGTACCTTATACTGATATAACTCTTTATAGAAAAAGATCGCTACAGTTAATTTCTTTCAGAATTAGAAAAATTTGATTACGAAAGAAATTGTTTTTTATACATTAAGCATGATCTTAGTACGAGTATATTAGAATATTTTTATTTCCAAAGCCTATCTTGTTTTACGTTTTACACATTCTCAAAAACGATTAGCCGTGTAATATTGAAATATTTTATTTAGGATTGTTGTAACATTTAGTTTTGCACCTCCCTTTTTGGTTGCAATCTACTGGGCAATCGACATCTAGAATACTTGATTGTCGGTAATACTTGATTGATGGTATAATCATGTATGTTATATCTGATTATTTAATATTAATTGAAAATTATAGTTTAGAATCGTATTATTTTTGTATTTTCTTAGGAAAATCTTCAAAAAATTGTATATTTAATTATTTGACAGAACAATAAAATACAATATTACCTTGGTACTAACTGTACATTTTTGAACTGTATTCAATTTAAAGTGGTTGTTGAAAATTATGTTATTAATTACCGTTGACACTTGAATTCAAATAATATATTTTTTTAAATATTTGTATTTACTTTACTAGAAAAATTATTTCCATTTAAAATAAGAATGATTTTTAAATTATTAATTTCAAGATACATTCTTTATCCTTCAAATCTTTGAATTTTTTTTTTCACCTCTGGAACCACAATTAAGTATATCTTCAGAGGGATGAGATGAATGAATTGTAGCGCGTGTGAAAAATGGCATGCCTGACCGGGATTCGAACCCGGTACCTCCGGATGAAAGGCCGAGACGCTACCAGTCGGCCAAGGAGGCCAGCAAAATTATGAATTGCAGCAAAAAATATGTATACGTAATTTAATAAGTGTACAAGGAACTCATGTAATGTCGACATCAGATTTTTAATGAAATATTAAAAAGATGTAAATAACAGAATAATATAATATTCTGTTATTTACGTATTTATTTATTTGCATATTTATTTATTTGCGTATTGCGAGTAAAAAATCCCGTATACATATTTAAAAGGAGGTTTTAGAAGAGAAAAAAAATCATTACATTGGCACCAAACTTTGATTATTTATCAGACAAAATAAAAAGAAGTGAAACATTTTTAATTGCCACAATCCATATATGCAATTGAATTGTTTAAAGAGGGTGAAAGTGCTTTTGAATCATGTTAATTTTCAATCCAACAGTGCAGACACATTACAACAAAAGAAATAATTTCCTACGGACCGTGATTTCCCTTGTATCCCACGGACCGTAATTCCCTGATGGAATTAACGCGGTGTCACATCAGATTTTTTAACATTTAGTGTACTAACTATTCGACTAAAAATTATTTTTTTATTCGTTTGATCTGAAGAGACTGAAAGAATAAATCCCAAATCTTACGCATTTACATTTCTTATATTTACACAAATATTATACATTTTTACATTTTTTAAATAAAGTTTTATTTTTTTTTTCTAATAGTTAAAAACATTTTTATTCAAACGATTTTTTTTAATTTTTAAACTACGATATGAATTTGAATTGGATTTGAATTTTATGTGATAGCATTTAATGGACTGAGAAATTTAATCCATTTAAATCTATTTAAAAAAAAAATATGTTTTACATTCTGTACACGAAACATAAAAAAAAAATTTTTTTGGAGATAAGAGAAAAGTAAACAAATTTAAGAAAAAGTAAGTAATATTTTCAATACTGTAATACCTAAGGTATGTTTAAATTTTAAGGTATGCTGTATTTCTGCGGCAGACCAGCATATATTTTTTGATCAAATTATGATTTATATATTATTATTATTAGGTTCAGGTATTTCTCTTGTGTTTGTTTCTATGACGTGTTTTTATGTTTATTTATGGCGTAAGTTTAAATTATTTTATTTCTTTAATTTAAATGACACGAAATAAATTTAGATAATTTAAGGTCGGTTAAATGTTTTTGTAATAAAGACTAATAAATTATCTTTTGCTAGTATACATTTCAGCTCAGCTGTTGTCAGTACAGAAAGCAGGCTTGCGTTGAAGTTGAAGACATATTGCACTGATATTAGCTGAGCGATGTAGCGACAGTGAGCGATGTGGGTACTGCGGATAAAACACCCACCTGCCAACTTGCATTCCTCCCTGTCTCTTAATCTTCAACAGCTCTGCTTACTCTTTTCTTCATCGTTCTTTCTTTTTCTATCTTATTTTATCTCGCTTTCTATCTTTCGTGCTTCTTAAATCTCTCTCTTCTGCTTCAGCCCTCTTTCCCCGGTTCATGCTCGGTCTATAACCCGCAGCTGACAGAAAACACCAAATTTTCTTGATACATTTACTAGTGCCATTAAGGGGAAAAAATAGGATTAATTTTTTGTTTCGACTAATGATATATAGGCCTGCACACTAGTTGCTCTTAGTAAAGAAATGGACAGACTAATCGATGTTACCACTTTATCTCAAAAAAAAAAAAAATTCCAGCAAACGTAACTTGAGAAACAATTAAAAAAAATATATATATGTATATTGTTTGTCCAAAACAATCGATCTCAAAGTTTTAAGAACTTTTAGAAATTTAGAATTTATACTCAAAAAATGCAAGAACCTTTATTTTTATTTTTATTCATGGATAGATTTTCAGTAGTTTTAATGAAGTTGTTTTAAATAAAAAAATTCAATATGTAGTCCATTTTTTATTTGGATTATTAAAAACCATATTTCTATAAATATAGAAAGTATCTTACCCTTACGATTAAAATGATTATTTTACTAGTGGCATATCTGAACAATTCGTACTTTTTTCAATTTTTAAAAATTAAATCCTTTTTTTTATATTTCGTACAATTTAAATTCCGTTTAATTAACAGACTATTACATTTCCCAATTCCATAAAAATATTCCTGTACTAATCATGTATACAGCTTATATCAGTCTCTAAAATATTTTTATTCTGTATTTAATGTAACAGAGAATATGCTGAAAAATTATTCCTCCTACAAAATAAATGAACATTGTAATTTTTATCATTTTGCTTCTCTTAATATAACACAAAGTTTAAACCATCGTTTCAAAATTTAAAAGCAATCAGTTTAATAGATATTGAATTTATATTTGTAGAAATTTTAATTTATATAACTTAATCGTTAAAAGTTTGAATAAAAAATAATAAGTACGGCTAAAAATTATCATTTTAAGTGAAAATATATATTTCATGATTTATTAAAATGATACATTATATTAAAGCCCACCGAGTCGGTCTAAAGGAAAACTCGTCATCACAAATCACTTAACAACTGATTTTTCAAGTCGAAGGTTCTAGGTTAAATTCTAGTAAAAATAATTACTTTATAAGGATATGAATACTAGACAGTGAATACCGGTGTACTTTAGTGATATGGGGTT
Source organism: Zanna intricata (assembly GCA_010016005.3). NCBI lineage: Eukaryota > Metazoa > Arthropoda > Insecta > Hemiptera > Fulgoridae > Zanna > Zanna intricata. The sequence continues at coordinate 5,565 of JAAAKQ030055438.1, read as the reverse complement.
GTTAATCACCACATCTCAGGAATAGTCGGCTTGTGTCTGTAAAGACTCATGTACATATCATACATAAGGTCCTCATCTCATTGCGACTTGGGGGACGGCTGGCTTATTGATCACTAGTTATGAGACAGATTGTAACGTACACTTCAGGAATAATTATAATAAAAATATTTAAATTTATTAATTTATTTAGATTTAAAAAATAAAAGAATTTAATAATAATGTTCAATTGCATTTAAAGCAACAAGAGATTATTATCTACCGATGGTGGTACAACAGGAAGTCCGGCTTAAAAACCACACCTCATTAGTGGAAATTTTCAAAACTTCTAGAGATCGCTAGTTTAAAGATTAATCATTAATGAATTTAATTATGTTCAATACACATAATATTATTAATACTGATATTTTACAGCTGCAAAGAAAAAAGTGCAGGTTTAAAAAAAAAAAATTTCTACAATAAGCCATTTTTGCAACCCAAGTAGCACTTATTGAAAAAATTACTCTTTAGAGGAGGTATAATCGAGTTTTTTTTTTGGATTTTAATAAAGCTTCACCTTCTAATGCACGGATTTAGGAGAGTTGCAGCAGTAAAAATATATCTTTATTTTCCTTCTAAAGACAAATAACAGAATGGTTCAATTATTGTAATGTTTATTTTAATAAAAATAAATAAAATCTAAAATTAATTTTATTACTTTCAAAGGATTCTTTCCTTTATTGTATTTTAATTTAAATAAATAAAACTAAAAAGTAAAATTTTTATTGTTTTTACTCTGATTCGAAAATACATTAACAGAATGCAGTAAGTTGTTTAAATAGTTATATGCAGCGTCAGGTATTGCAAATTCAGTGTAACGCATTAACTGTACAACTTTTAATTTCCATTTCCTTTTTCTATATCTTTACAATAAAAACAGAAATGATTCCTTTTGAGAAATATTAAATATCAGAATATTGAAATGTATTAAAGTAAGTAACATAAATAGTTAATATTTAAACATGCACCTAGAGCATAAATTAAACATAACTTACATTAAGTAATAAATTTTGCAGAATTATTTAGAAAATTAAAACAAATTCACCCACGCGCGCCTGCACTCACGCACACACACATTATACGTTTTAATTTACAACAGGTGAGATTCTTTAAACATTACAATGTTATATAACTAATGTAGAATCTGTGTAATCTGCGTATATGTTGAATTAGGGCTTGTTATTCTGTATTAGAGGTAGGCAATGAGAAGACTGGAATTTAAACGTTAACTATACATTTTATAGGTTTACTATACGTTTCTGTCTGTAGCCAAGATAAAATCGATCAGAGTATCTGGTGTAATTCAGCATCAGTATCTCAGTATCTAAGTCGGCTGAAGGTAGAAGAAGAAATTTCTAACTATCTAGAGATGGGTCGCGAAAGACGAGGAGCCGAGTAAAGACGAGCTGCATGGGTCCCAAAGACCAGAGGATTGAACACAGAAGAAGTCCACCATGCTGTGGTGAAAAACAATACCGGAGGGTGACGGAGTGACGGATAGCCCTCTGTTGAGTTGTCATTCGTCCGAGCTTGCTCGGATGGGTGGCGATGATGAGGCATGGGGACTCCAGATCTTCTGAATCCAAAGGCACCTCCACGAGGCTGACTAATGCTTAATTGCGGGTCCGGTCTCGGGGTAGCGGAGAGCGACGACGGAAGTTTAGTCGGTAGGAGGGGCAGGTCACTATACGCACTTAATTTAACATCTTTTCGGAACCTGCTTAGCCTCTTGGCTAGCTCGAGTATTGTCTAGGGTTTGAGTCCGACACACCCCATGAAGGTCCCATGGGGCGTACGTAAATCGTAGTCCTTTGCAACTCATCGAAAAAAAAAAGGTTTACTATACGTTAAAGTATATTTTAACGCTAACCTCTTCTTGATACCATCTTCTGGCAACACGGCAACCTTGCCATTAAATTCTTATTAAAATCGCATCCTGGAAATCAATGGATGTAAGCTAAAGGAGGAGATACCATTAGAACAAGGGATATAACTACCTTCGTTTTCAGAATCAACAAAGATACGGCAATTATTTGAGAATTTAAGAATATGATACGAATCAATCAACAAAATTTAAATGTATCTTTAAAATTTTATAAAAATTTATTTACTTCTTTATGTTAAGAAAATACTTATATATTTCTTTATGTTAAATAGAAATATTTATTATAATAATGGAAACGTTTGAAATATAATGTAGTGTGCTTTAAGAACGAAATAATGGTTCCTTTTAAGTGTTAATATTCCTGATCCCTTCAAATTGAAGATTGAAATTTTAATGACATTCACAAAATATACTAGAAAAATCTTCTCTGAAGATCAAGTTTCTACAATAAAATTCATTTTAATGTATTTTTATAACCGATCTACTGAAAATTTTGATTAAAATTGAATACCTTTTCTCTGAAGTTTTTCAGTTGTTATATTTTTCCTTATTAGTTATTTTGAATAACTTCTAGTCTATCATTTACAGAGAAAAGGCATTTGATATTTCTGACTTTTATTTCCAAATTTATTATTTCGAAATAATTTTAAGTCTGTTGTGTAAACTATAAAAATTGTGTCGCCGTAATGAGAGAAGAGCTTTTTGTTCAAAATTTCGATAAATCCATTCTAAAAAAATTGTTACATTATTTATGCTCTTTAATTTTTTTTCATAAATTTCATATTAGACAAATAAATGAATAAAAAAGTGATTAGGAAGACGGGAATTACCGTAATCATTAAAATTTTTTATTGATTACATGTCATTTATGCTAATCACATTAATTTCATTTTAGCAATTATTTGAACTGAGGATGATGATACAAGTTTTGAATGACTAAACTTAATTGATAAAGAAAGTTATAGAAAGATTTGATAATCGACTGATTTGATTTACGACTACCGGAAACGTAAATATCTTATATAACGAAAAGAGGTTATTTAAAATAACAAACGGAAAACTTTGTGTAATAACGTTATAGAAAACAACCTATAGTTCCATATAAATTATGAATGTATTACAGAAAGAATACAATTATGTACACACACACACAACACAACACAAAACACACACACACACACACACATATATATATATATATATATATGTATATACTCGTATATAGCTCATGTCACGGTATCTTTTACTACAGTTAGTTGTGTTTACAATACAACACTGTAAGGTTAGTTAAGAAGGATTAAACCGAACTTTTTTTGCTTTCGTTTCCTTAATACAGCAAAACAAGAAAAAAATTATAAAATATAATATTTCTGATTATTTTAAATAAATAATTTAATATAGATACCACGTAAATTATTTTAATGATCATATCAAGTCAGTATTTTACACCTGATGTAAAGAGCTTACATTGCATGTGAAGATCGGTTAGCTAGGGGAGCGATAGGTAGAGAGGGTCATGTCATTAACAGACCTTGCACATTGGGAATTGACACTTGTACCTTGCCAAATGTCGCAACCTCAGATTAATGGTTCAGCTAACTCTTCTAACCCATTTCATTATCTCTTTCTAACTTATTAATGGGATCGTATTAATACGTATCACGCACTCTCACAATGACCAAGTTATATATTATATTACATTGATTAAACAAACGTATCTAATTTAAGCTTACAGATATCTAATTTAAGCTTAAAGATAAACTTTTACTGATATAAGAAATCTGATGTGGACACCACATCAGATGTACGAAAAACCAAATATAATATGATTCTAAATTATAATTTTCAATTAATGTTAAATAATCATATGTTTTATCAAATCGTATTGCATATACACGCATATAATAATGCCTATTAAATTAAATATACACATTTTTAAAAGTCCATAAAATTCTATTTCACTGATAACTTGTGATTTTTTGTCATATTTTTTGTTGTTGTTATTATTGAATTATTATTTATTGTAAAAATGTTTTTAAAATCACGGATTAATAATTGTTAATAAATTAATATATTTAAATAAAAGAAGTTAAAAAAATAAATAAAAAAGGAGATGTCTGCTTCGAACCGATATGCCTTAACTTGCAAGATCCAAATATTTCATTAATTAAAATTTTATTTGCTTATAATTCTGGAAGCAATAAAAATACGTATTATTTAGAGGATATATCGTTGAAAAGCTTTCAGCGAGGGTTTATTACAGCACTTACGCAAAAGGCCAAAATCCAAATTTTTGGGATTTTTGGCTTTTTTGACACTTTTGGTTCAGTCGATCACATTCATAATAGGAGGTGCACAACTAGATGATACAGCAGTCCTAAATAAAAAATTTCAATATCCTTCGACTAATCATGTTCGAGTTATGCGAGGTACGTAAGAAGAGACGTCACGCCGAAACTAGTCAAAATGGATTTAGGGATGGTCAAAACGGATATTTCCATTGAAATCTGAAAACTGAAATAGAGGGCTCAAACTTTTGGAGGTTCGTAAAATGGAGATTTTTCCATATTATGTTTAATGTTAATTGAAATTATATTTTAAATTTCCAAAATTAAATATAGAAACGAGGAATAAAAAATTAAGTGACAAAGAGTTACAAAAATTACCCCGAGTTTGCTTTTTTTTTTTTTGTTTTTTAGGGGTATCTGGGTCATGAAACGTTGAAAAATAACAAAAAATTCCTATCTCATTTTTGACTGATTACCATACTTTCCTTCTTGCAGCATATCTCTATAGCTATGATACCAGGAAAGTAATAAGGTGGAAAAAATAAATTTGAATAATATCTAAAGTTAAGTTTTATAATCGCTCAGACTTTTTCTCACATTTTTGTAAATTTTTAATATAGGAAAAGTGTTTTGGTTTTGAGCAGTTTTCTGAAGTTTTTTGTTAACTTAAGACGGGTCTAAGTACTTCAGACTATGGTGAATACAGCTCATGGAATACAAGTAACTATGCTTCAATGCTTCAATGACTTCACCTGGTATTTTTTTTTTTTTTTTTTTTTTTACCGCAACGACATAAACAATCGATATTCTGAAAACAGAAAATTAATTATGGATATGATTTATTATATCACATTCAAATAAAAAGTTTAAAAAAAGTCATATAAATAATATTAATTTAATTTTTTTTTTTTATAAATGAAAATTCATTCGGTATTTTGACAGCCCTGGTGTTATATGTTATCAACATTTAAAAAAAACAACGATTACTTTATCATTTAAAACAGTTTCTGCTGAATTTGAAAATCAACTGCTTCATTTTTTCTTTTAAATCCTATTTGTAAGGTAGCCTATACTGTCAAAAGGTATTGTAAAACTTTTCTTTTTAACTTATTCACATTTCGACTTAGTATTTCATCCCTTTGATTTAAGAAAAATACAAATGTTAATCTATTTTAGTTAAATTTATTTTTTACAAGTTTTTTTTTCATTAAAATAAAATATCGATAATTAGAAACCAGCATCTATAATTAGAAATCTTCTCATTTATTTTTTTTTTATTTATTTTTTTTTCTGTTTTATATGGGCATCGACTGCTGTGGTCATTAGCCCTCGTCACATTTTAAATTAATCAATAAT
>JAAAKQ030055416.1:0-16066 GCA_010016005.3 Zanna intricata | reverse complement strand
AGGATGTAGGTAGTATAATGAAATGAAACGACTGGCACTTGATAGGGAATCTTGGAGAGCTGCATCAAACCAGTCAAATGACTGAAGACAAAAAAAAAATATATTTTCTTTAAATTATAATTTTTTATCATAAACGCAACATCGCTGTTAAGGTACTGAATTTAAAAAAAAAAGAAAAGATAATTTTATTACTGGGAAATAAATAGGAAAAAGGGAGCTAGAAGATCGGAAAGAAAGAAAAGAGAAAGGACTTCAGAATAATAAAAAGAAGACAGTTTTAAGAACAATACATTAATCTGTTAATATTTTTATTTGCGAACTGAAATCTATCAGGTAGTTTGAATAATCCATATTGTGCGTCGAGTGTTAAGAAATTATAACGTTTTATATATCGCTGGGCAATAAAAGATAAAAACAATACCTTATCCGCTTTTCTAATATCTGTCCCTTTTTTACGCTAATGCTATTTTAGTTAAATTTTAAGAAATTATGAGTATTAGATTGACCTTATGAGATTATCTTATTGCTTGTATTCTGTAAAATATTTCACAAGATTAAATTTTGTAGAGTAAGATTCCTATATGTATATATATATGTATATGTAGTATAACACTGACGATCTGTGAAAGGTTAACTCGGTTGTGCATAATAAAGATCAGTCTGTCGGGTTAATGTTCTCTTTTCTGGCTGTACTCCATTTTGTTTTATTAGACTGACCGTTGCAAACTTTAATTCATTGTTATTTATTTGTTCTAGATGATATCTTTTCGCTTTGTACTTCGTACTTGCAGTTGCTTTAATTCATAACAAATCCATGTGTTCCAGTCGTCTTGATATTTTTAGAGCTGTACAGTAAAAAAATAGCGTGTTAGAGTCCTGATGCTTGTTAAAATGTATTAAAAATAGCCTTGACTTTTTACTTAACGTAAATCTCAAGTTAATAAAAAGCAGAAATTTCATTGAATTTCATTTAACTTTTTTTTTGCATTTTTAATGAAACGTGTGTTGTTAGGAGAACCCACTGACTGAATGAATCGATTAGGCGGCCTTCAAACGTTTTTTGATAATAATTAAAAAAAAAAAAAATTGTTTTCCGTTATGAAAGCTCAGGGTAAAATTAATTTGGCCGGCCTCCGTGGCGGAGTGGTAGCGTCTCGGTCTTTCATCCGGAGATTCCGGGTTCGAATCCCGGCCAGGCATGGAATTTTTCACACGCGGTACAATTCATTCATACCATCTTCTGAAGATATACTTAACTGTTGTTCGGTTCTGGAGGTTAAACAAAAAAAAAAAAAAAAATTAATTGATTCTTATACATTTATGTAATTTTTTTCACAGCTCTATACATATTTCCTAAAATTTCTTCAATCACTGTTTTAACCTTTCGTTTTCAACATGTCTTCATACTCATTATTTAGGACATGCTAATGTCCTAAAGAACATTAGTATGTAATATCTGAGTTATTAATACTTTTTTTTTGCTGCACAAACTTACCTTGCTTCTTGTTTCTAAAAACTAGCTATGCTTTTCAAAATTTAAATATAAATACGATTAATTTTGTAATGTATGTTTTAGGAATTATTCAAGTTGTCGCTTTATTTAATTCTTTGTGGCGGCTGCAAATTTGCTTAACCAATTTCTATCATACTATTGGCATATATTTTTGGAATCTACGGTAAAAGTTACATTAAATTGCCTGTGGTTGCCTAAACGGGGGTGGTGGCGAAGTACAAAAAATTACGCTATTTCAGGTCCATTTTTTTTAGACTCGGTTAATTTACATTTTTCGGAGTAAAATTTAATGTCGGAAGTTGTATTCCTGTATCTAAAGTTAAAATTGAAGCTTAGACTTTCCTTTTAACAAAAAAAAAGAAGAAGTTTGCTAACCATTATTCCGACTATGATAAAGTCCGTCACTTGCGGATGAAATGTCAAGATGTTTGGAATTGAATTTCACATAAATATTTGAGTAATTTTGTATTATTATTTATGATTACTGCGATTGTTATTTTATCATATTTATAATAATATATTTCGTTGTTTTATTAAAAAAATTGACGTGGAAAAAGGTACAAGATTTTTCATAATTTTAATTGGTTTTATTGTGGAAAAATATATCTTGACACACAGACTGTATAATATTTATTCAAACATGTAATCATTTTATATAATGTCTTCAAATCTTTTATCTGTGTGTGTGTGTATATATATATATATATATATATATTTGTTTTTATCTTCTTCTTTCCGGTTAACAGCTCTTAAGCTGGTTGGCAGTAGCTCTCCACTCTTATCTTTAGTTCTCAGTGCTTCTCTAGATGACCCCCTACGAAGATGAGATGAGGGACTATTTTACCTCCGGACAATTTATCTGAAGAAGCCTCCATCATGAGCTACTGATACTAGGGGTATCCAATTAGATCATTAATGGGTGGTTTCCCATTGCCTTCCCCATCCTATGCCTTTACCATCTAGATGGTCAAATTTGTATTTATAAAAACATATGTATATATATGTTTTTGTTTGATTTTTTTAATTAATTAGTACCTTTTTATTTCCTTTAAAAAAAATTTATTCCGGGCGATGATAACGTGAAAACGTTTTCTGCCCACAGAAAAAAGAAGTAATTCGAAGTATTTTTTGCATAATTTTTCTGAAGCATGGTGGAATTAGAGTACTACCAAGCTTTTATATATTTTTTAAGAAAGGAGTTCGATGCAAAATGAGTCCGATCAACTTTGTCGTTATCTGTTACGTGTTGAAGCACATTTTTTGGTTTGTAGTCTTCAAGTGAAGTCGTTTACGTAGAACGCGCCGAACAGTCGCTTATGAAATGTCATCTCACGTGATGCACGTCAAGTTGATTTCTCTGGACTACGTTCAAAACTCTCTGAGTTGTTCCACAGCAGCTTCAGGGATGCGTGGACATCTGGTGTCCTGTATGTGTAACCGGAACATCCCGTCTCAACGAAGGTTGATGCCAAAAGTAAACTGTACGCGTACTAGGAAGCTCCCTACCGTACTACCTACAAAACTTTTGTTGAACAGTTGCTGACTGCAGATTGTGAAATCAAACACAACGAGCTCGTTCCGCACCAGTAAATGTATCCATTTTTAGTAAGATTGGTAACAGCGGTGGTGGCTGAATTCGGTACCAATAAACCACGTCAATCAAAAGTTGATGTGTTTTGCTATGCAATATGACCTTAATGCCAATCTGTAAATTCATTTTAATCTATAAACAAATTAAATAAATGAGTTTTTATATGCTTTTAAAGTTTTGAAGTTCTTTTTAAATCACCCGCAATTGGTTAAGTAAATTTACAGCCACCGCTTAGACTTATTACCATACTGTTAATTTTGTTCATGAAGTTTGTGCAATCCTGGTGTTTTTTACGATATTAAGGTAAAGCAAGAATCCAGTAATGTGTGTTTCTTTTATATCTACACGTACACAGTATTTTTTTTTGTGGGATACGCGGCCTTTTACTTTAACTAGGAAACAGAATAAAAAGGTTAAAATAATTAAATGAAACAAACCTGTAATTTTTTTAATGTTAAAATTATCTGAAATAATATTATCACATTTTTTTTACTGTTTATGTTTACATTAAATTAAAATATAATAATATTTATTTATTTAATTAATATTTTGATCGTAATTTAAAAGATAAAAAATAAAACTATGTAAAAAGGACAAGAACGTAACACTAACTATTAGTGTAATATAATATACACTATTAAGTGTATATTAATAAGTAACACTAACTCAACGGAAACAATCTTATTATGAGTATAATTCAACAATTTAACCAGCAATTTGTAGATTACTACAGTCATCTTCCATCCTAGAATAAACATTTTTCTTTAGTATAAAACTATTTTGAAGTCAGCCATTTAAAAAAAAAATGGATTTTAAGACATATTAATCTAATTAATTTATTCCAATATTGTATTATATAATGTTATTTATTATATTAGATGTAATAATATTACTTCTTTTATTAATATTTATCTAGTTAATGTATATATTAGCATACTGATCGTTTGTTAAATCGCTTTAACGTCCTTTTGATATTCTCAGTTGAAATGTAATCGCTTTCCTCCTCTACTTTAGAGTAGATCAGTGTCTTTCTGTTTGCCAAAATTATCTTCTCTTATATCCGAAGTATTTTTAAAACATTATTTAAAAAAATATATTTTCTAACCTATCTTCTGACGTTTGATGGTATATTTTTACAGTCCATTCACAAACTAAAAACCGCGACAATTTATTCATTTTTCATGAAGGAGTTGTTTCACACTGATGTTTTGTCATTTACTACATGTAAAAATTATAATTTTATTATTAAATAATTGACTAACAGCGTAGTTTTCTACCGATAAAGTAGATATGACATAATGGCATATGTTGAAATTCATTACTGTTTTTACTTGTGCGACTTTTTATTTTTTCTGTTTGCCTCCGGAAATACCGTAAGATATTTCATTCATTCTTATAGGATGAATGAGGATGATATATATGAATGTAAATGAAGTGTAGTGTTAGGTCGACCGTTCCTGATATTTGTCGTTAATTCAAATCCAACAACCAAAGAACGCATTCCACGAGCGGAGGGTCGACGAGCACGGGAGACTTCGATGGGGGGGTCCTTTAAGGACCCAAGCAAGAGACACAGTAGGTGTATCAGCTGTCACGACACTAAGGAGTGGCTGATGACATGCGTAAAAGTGGCTCCAGCTGCTCCCCTTCGGTGCTTAATAAAAAAAAAAAACCACCACAGAATATCGGTATACACGATCTAGTATTCAAATCCATTCTATTTAATTAACGATCAAATCTTTCAATACTTAGACTGAACTAACTACGTGTTAGTTTCATAGTTTACATCCTCAACGCCAAAAAAAAGCGTTAATCGGTGAAAAATTTAATCGTAAAAAAGTTAACCACCGTACTTAAAGTAATCACTGTTATTTAAGTACGCTCTTTTTTAATAATTAGGTTCTGATTGTTAAACATTATCTTTTATTCTCATGGCGGTTTTTAAATTAAATTTTATTGAAAATTAGTTGCAGGTTATATGTAGCCGACCGACATATATATTCTTATACGTATTTCTTTTGCGTGTCCAACTCATTTAGGACTGTAATATTTTTTGCTCAACCGATTACTAATTTATTCGATTACTTAGACAAAATACTAAGCGAAACAGGAAGTTTCTAAGTAACTTTTTTTTTTTACTAACAAAATTATTCTAAAATCTGTCTTAAATGTGAATCGTAGTGAAGATAGTTTTGAAAATGCTGTGCATTGAGAAGCTAGGAATTAAAATAAATTAAACAATCCGATTTATAAAATGAGTTTTAACATCTAGCGTGGAAAATTTATTTTCAGAGCTGCATCCATTGCGCTACTCTTAACGCAAGGCTCATGAGTTTAGTTACATGTAGTAAATCATGTTGGATGTTTGTGTAACAAACATCGGTACGGTTAGAGTTAATGGACTTTTAAATGTTGTCGGCTCCAGTCTACAGTCTTATAATTTTTTCACTCATTCTTTATCCTATTTATTTATTTATTTTTACTATTATATTTTGTTTTAAAACTTGCGTATAAATGTTTGAGGTAGTAATAATAAAATTGTAAAATTAAAATGCGTCTTTAAAGTCCACCTTTACATAAACAAGAGTCAAGGTTCAGGTTCGATGTACATTAAACCGTACTTTGTCTGCTTTCTCCTTTATTAATTCGTTGGTGCTGTTTGCGAGAGAACAGTAACTCCGGTTACGACATCCGTCTTTGCAAGTAGAACCAAACCGGTTCAAAACGGATATTAAAACATCGAACCCTTATTTGTAAGAGTCTGATGAACAAAGACAACATTTATGAATTTGTAAAGTGTGACAAATTGTGAATTGAAAGTGTAAATTTTGGTCTATTGTATTTTACTCCTGAGTGTGGCTTCTCCTTTTTTTTTTTTTTGTAAACTGAAAAGTTAATACTGAATTTGTACTCTGTTTTACGGTGTTAGTGCGAGTTTGATTTTTCTTTGTAATTTTGTAGCGTTTGACTGATACTAATATTTGATTTTTTTATTAACAGAATTACGATAATTATATTTATGTTAATTGTGTTATTCGTTTATTACCTGAATCTTTTGTTTGTCTTTTTACGTTCTGTATTAATATTTTTCGTCGTCACCGATATAGTTTAATTATTAAAATAATTTTTACCTATTTCATTTGCGGTCAGTCGTATGCTTGCTCTGAAGGGTGGGTCAGCGAATGTTATACGATATCGGCCTTTACATTCACTAATTAAGATACCGATCGTTGTCGATATTTGTTGAGAAACATCGCTGAACTTATTCAGTATTAATTATACTACTTGTGTTATTACAGATTCTGTTGAGAACGTATTGCAACAGTAGTGAGTGCATGCACCTTCCTTTTAATGTTGGACGGATATAACGTGGACTAACCCGCTCGGTACACGAGTAACTAATTAAATACATTTAGACCGCGGCATTTGACTATTGCACGTGAATTTTTGACCCGGTTAACTTATGTTTATTTAGCTGTGTAGTTAGAATATTTTTAATCGATATATCTTTAGATTTACTTCGCTCACATCGTTCTTGGCTTAATTCTTAGGTGGACTTGCAATAAATAAGCAGTCCAAACGGGTAAAATATTAGATGTTAAATGATTATTGATGTTGAATTGCCTTGTTTATCAATCGGTGGGATTGATACAGCGAAAAACATGTTTTTTTTTGTTTTTATTTTTATATATTTTACTATTTTAAAAATATGAAATACACGGTTCCCACAGATGGATATTGGATTAATAAAAGAATTAGTCTAAACATTTTGAGATTTTTTTTAAGATTGGTATGAAACCATTTTAAGATTGGTTGCAGTCAGTTATTTTTTTTTCCCATAAATAAAGTGTAATTTGAGTATTTAAAAATTGCTTCCACTATTACAGTAAGAAATACTCTGGGGTTAATTAGTTGGCCCAAATGTATCTATTATATCGAAATTACAGAGCACGTATTTTCTTACAAGCTCTGTATTTGTGCGTTCCGTAAATAAATGAGCAGTATAAATACATGTTAACATATACACATATCCATGTACATTCGAATACATCGGTTTTATGTGTATACTTTATTCGGCTCTTATAAAAAATTATTTAATATTTTATAGTGTTTCTTAATAACAGAATCGAATTTCAACTTGCATTTATAAATTTGTTTTGTCTCGCGATTCTTTTTCATATTTATCATTTACGATTTAAAAATCTAAACGAATCTGTTTTTTTTTTCTTTGTTATTTTTTGTTTTAAGCTATTGAAAAAATCCTAACAATCTTCATCGTTTTCAAGTTTTATATGCACATGTTCGTTTATATTCGGTTAAATTAAATTGTTTGTAGTTACGATAGGATGACTGGCCTGATAGATTTTCGTTGATCGATTTTTTCGTTGTTAGACTGTAAATTTTTACGTGATATTTTTTCCCCTTGTAGTATGTTCTTTCTTACTGTTTCGACAAATAAAATATACAGCTTTTTGTATTAATCTCATTCCTTTCTTATCGTTAATGAAATATTAAAATATTGTAAATTAAACTCTGAATGAAATTATTTTAATTGAAATGGACGCCTCTTTGTTACACGGCATAGGAAGAAAAAAGTATAATAAGTAGAGCGTAGAACCCGTCTTGGTTTACCGATGGTGTCTGTGTACGATATACGTCTACACATTACATTTTATAACGTACAATCACGCAATTTTTATTTACTAATATGCTTAAATATAAATAGTAGTAGTAGTAGTAGTAGAGAGATAGATTATACGCTAATATTTTTAGAATGTTTTGCCGCTTCGGAACTAATTATTATAACTTAGATGTCTGTTTCGTACTCCGAAATGTTCATGAAGTTGATGAATCGCTTTGATTTATTACCGGTGAGAAAAAATAATCGTAGTTTCACTGTTTGTATTTAAAAAAAAAAACTATAGATTTTTTTTTCTAATATTTAAGAAATACAACTGATATTTGAACTACCATACCCGTAACCTTTTTCAGTGTTTAAAACGCATTATAAAACTCGCAAGCAAATTTTGTTTAATTTTGTGTTTAGTATTCGACGCCTCAAGAAGACAAAATCCGCTCTCACGTGTGTGTGTGTGTGTATGTGTGTGCGCACACACACACACACACACACACACGTGGGAGCGTTATATTAAAATTAATATTTGACTAGTATAATTTCGTATATAAAGTGCTAGAGAAGTACAATTTATCACATTATTGCCTAAATACAAACTGTGTTTGGTATTTTTAATTATGTTAACGTCTGAAAATATTTTGAAATGTCTCAGATCTATAAAGTCTCTCTCTTTTTCTGTTTAGCCTCCGAAACTACCGTAAGGTATTACTTCAGAAGACGAATGAGGATGATGTGTATGAGTGTGAACGAAATGTAGTCTTGTACAATCTCACGCCGACCACTCCTGAGAAGTGTGGTTAATTGGAACCCAACTACCAAAGAACACCGGTATCCACGATGTAGTATTCAAATCTGTATAAAAATTAACTACATTTTTATACGGATTTGAATATTAGATCGTGGATTGGATACCGGTGTTCTTTGGTGGTTGGGTTCCAATTAACCACACTTCTCAGGAGTGGTCGGCCTGAGATTGTACAAGACTACACTTTGTTCACATTCATACATATCATCCTCATTCATCCTCTGAAGTAATACCTTACGGTAGTTCCGGAGGCTAAATAGAAAAAGAGAAAGACTAGATAGAATGAAGTGTCTAGAAAGAAAAACATGAGGAATATTTGTCTTTATATAATTGTTTCTGTTTACTCGTTTTTATAATTCACATATAGCCTAGAACTTATTAAACATGATTATTTTAAGAATGAAAGGATTTTATCAGTTTCGGTCACCAAAAATTTAGCGCCGAATTTTTATATTTGGCGCATATTATTAAAATATAATTTTAATTTATATTTTAATAATATGGATTGGTATTTTTGATATTATAAGGCTCATTTCGTAAATAATTCGTACTGTTGAAAATATTGGTGTTCTTATATTGGCTAAGAATAATAGAAGACAATTATTATGAAATGTTTATTCATATACCTTTTTTAAAAACAAGTTTAGTAGATGTAGTCGTGAACGGATAGTTAATATTTCATAAAGCAAGGTCCCGTTAAATTGTTCACCGCATCAAAATCGCAATTATTGGTTGTATTTTATAAGAGCTTATTATCTGTTTTCAAAACTGATGGGTGCGCAATAGCCGTAAATAATGTTAAAATAACTCATCAATTTTTTTTTCTTTATTTTAAATTTGTTCTTTATTGACAAAGATGTATCTTACTTTTGCTTCCTTATGTGTTGACTGCTTAAGAACATAACAAATTGTATTATTTAAAAATAAATTAAGCGATTTATTACGTGTTTAGTCAACTTTGTGTATTAATTCCGTGTATAATAATAAAACTGCGATACGAAAATTAAATTTTTCGTGAGATAACTTCTTTTTTTTTTGTCATCGTTAATATTGAGTTAGTTTTTAGCAGTTGTGATTTGAATATTTACTCGTACAGTTCATTTATGTTTAGTATCGGTACATTAAAGCAGTAACAGTAAATATTGATTACGAATTTATAAAAAGTAGTAATCGAGGTAAAAAAAAAAAAAAAGATTGTTAAATCAACCCATACGTAGTTTTTTTTTTCACGTTCGAGTTTCTCTGATGGAATTTTTTTCTCTATTTAGCCTCCGGAACCACGGTATTACTTCAGAGGATGAATGGGAATGATATGTATGTAAGCAGATGACGTGTTTCTTTTACAATCTCAGGTCGATCATTCGGTCGGCCTCCTTGGCCGAGTGGTAGCGTCTCGGTTTTTCATCCGGAGGTCTCGGGTTCGAATCCCGGTCAGCGTGACATTTTTCACACACGCTACAATTCTTTCATCTCATCCCTCTGAAGATATACTTAATTGTGATTCCGGAGGTTAAACAAGAAAAAAAAAAGGTCGACCATTCATGAGCTATGTGGTTAATTGAAACCCAACCACAAAAGAACACTGGTATTCACGATTGTAGTGTTCAAATCCGTATAAAAGTACTACTTTTACTAGGATTTGAACTTTAGAACTCTCGACTTAAAAATCAGCTGATTTGCGATGTGAATTCACCATTAGACCACCCCGGTGGACTTCCCTCTGGTGGTCTAATAATTTTTTCCTGTTATCTGAAATGAAACGATTTCAAGATATTTTCCGTTTCTTTCCTTCTTAATTGCTAACATATTCTTATAGTTCGTAAAAATTCAAGAAAATTGGTTGAAAAGGTAACAGATTTTAGAAGAATCTTAACCGCTCTTCAATTCTTTTTACGTTATTTCTCTGTGTTTGTTTTATGCTTCTCTTAATGAAGAAGCAGAATTATTTTTGTTGTTGTGTGAATTACTTCTTTTAATGTAAGTAGTTTTATTTTTTGTAGATCCACCAGTATTTTAACAAAAAAGAAACTAAACGAGTAAATTGTTAATTTAAAAACAAAAGTATTGAAGTTAAAATATAATATTTCGTACTCTGAACTTCTTTTTAAATGTGATACCGACTTTTTGAAGTCTGCACTAAATTAAAAATAAGTTCAAGTTACTTTCAATTCGAATGGTCTCATAAAAATCAAAATTTAAAGCAGAAATAGTAAATTTTTTTTTCCACGATTGATTTTTATAATTTGTCTTTATCAGGGGGGTGAGCAATATGTTTGTCTCTGTGAAGAGGACAGCGGGAAACAATCTTTCTCATCCTATCATGAGATCTTTTTATTTTTAGAATGGCTATTCCAATTACAGCAGTTAACTTTTATCATTATCTACAAGCTACCTACAAGCTTTCTGGTAATAACAGTAAGTGTGCGTATATTTTGTAAAAAATTATGTTATTTAAAAAGCTATTTCATAGAACTATATTATATATATATCCCCGCACACAACTACTGTGTATAAATGTATAAATTATTATTCGATATCAGTGTCGCGTTTGAAATCTTAATCACTTTAAAACTATATCTGATTAATATAATTTCGTATATAAAACGATAGAAGTACAGTTATCAATTACTCTAAAAACAAGGTCTACAAAAATTATATATATATATAAACAAAATAAACAAGAACAAAACGAAAGTAATGAAATGTAGTAGAAGTAATGTATATGGACCACTGAATATAAAAATAGGAAGAGAAAAGATTACTGAGGTAGAAGAATTCTTTTTATTTGGGAAGTAGAATTACTAAAGACGGACGAAGCAGGAGCAATATAAAATGCCGAATAGCACAGGCGAAACGAGCTTTCAGTCAGAAATATAATTTTCTTACATCAAAAATTAATTTAAATATCAGCAAAACATTTCTGAAAGTATCTATTTGGAGCGTAGCTTTATACGGAAGCGAAACTTGGACGATCGGAGTACCTGAGAAGAAAAGATTAGAAGCTTTTGACTGTAAGAGAATGTTACAAATCGGATGGGTGGATAAAGTTACAAATGAAGAGGTTTTGCGGAAAATCGTGGAATATGTAAAAAAAATCGTTAGGGATGTAGGAGGTACACCGAAATGAAACGACTGGCCCTAGATAGGGAATCTTGGAAAGGTGCATCAAACCAGTCAAATGACTGAAATCAAAAAAAAAAAAATATATATATATAACAACTGAATGGGTAAAATACAAAATGTGTTGTTTGAGTATTTTATAGTTACCTTAACGACTGAAAATATTTTGTCTCAGATCTGTGTATACCTTTCCTTAATCTTTATATTAAATAAATTTGTATATTTATAAACCTTAAAACCAGTTTTGGGATTTTTCTAATTTTGATTTTATTCTACAATACCTACCACTTACAAAACAGGATATAACATGATTCGAGAATTTTTTATTAAGAAAATTTCCTTTTAAAATTCAGATGTTCCCCCCCCCCATAAAAATGTTTCAGTTAATAAAGACGGTATTAAACTTTTATCCAGTGTACAAAGTGAAATTTAATCAAACGGTAATTGCAACATTTTTCACAGGCTACAAAATTTCCATTTTTGAACTATGTGGTAAATCAATCATCAAAAAAATTGCGCCTCACCGGCATTTATCATCGATTTTGTTTCCTTTTGTGTTTTTTTTTAAAGTATAATTGCTTTTATAGTTATTACATTTTTAGTAACGCTGGTTTTATGCCTTCTATAGAGTTGAAGAATATTGTAGAAATTTCTTTAATGTATTTTATTATTCTTGAAAACTGATGTGTCACTTTTAAGCTGTGGAAAATCAGAATATCTGAAGGAAAAATCATAAAAAGTCTACATTTAACGTTACCATTAAAATTCTAAAAAAAATTGACTGGATGATATATTTCTAGAAGTTTTAAATCTAATTGTCGAAAATTTATTCTAAAAACACGGAATCATAATAATCGTTATAATCAGAACCCTACAGCGTTGTTATATTTTTTTTATTAATGTAAAAAAAAAATATTTGTCACTGGTTCTATTAATGTCAGACTATAAAGCAATTCAGCTGGTAGTTGATTAATGATTTCAAGTTGTTACCTTGTTCTATAGAGATCTGTGCACGGTTCTTGTTATTTTGGTTATGGTTATTCTGACAGTCGTGAGGATACTGGCATCACGAAGTCCAGCTGTGCCGGTTGCATAACATTTACGCCGTCTAATATTGTGTTACCTTCATCAAGAAAAAAAATACCATTGTCACGATTTATTGAGTTGTTAATTGAGTAATAATGTTTTTCTATTGTCCTCTTGATTTATTATTGAATTTTATGTTAAGAAACGGACTAAATCTAACTTCCCCGTCTTTATTTTCATTTCGGACAAATGTTACTTCCGGCGTAAAATTATAATTTTGTATACAGTTTAAATAATTTTTAATGTATTACCTTTTTGTCGTTAAGCTTATCTATCGATGCTTTAAAATATTTTATTTATTAATTTATTTTTTTCACATCGGAAGTTTATTTGAGTTATTCTTTTGCAATCTATTGTGAATTAAGATGAAAGTAATATTTTGTGTTTCCTTCTTTCTTTTGTTAACAAGTAAAATTCAATAACAGTCGCTCTGTATACTAATACCGTAACTGTCTTAATATCATAACCCACTATTTTGAAGAATATTTTTTCTGCAGTTTTCCAATTTCTTCTTGCAGTTGTTACGTTTTCAGTTTATGAAATGCACATAAAGATTTCTTTTTTGAGATTTCAGTATTACAATGGATCTACTGGTTATTTTTCCAATTCAGTAATTAGGAAAAAAATTTCAATTTTTTGATTCCTGTTAAGTCGTGCGGTTTGAATAAATTTCTCTAAATCTTACGTAGGTAATAATGTAAATTATTGATTTTTTGAGTGAATTTTTTTTTTAGACAAAATCTTTTATTTTGTCGTAATTTATGAAAAAGTTCCAAAATTACTACGAATAACTTTTACCGCATTAAAAAATAATACATTTTAAAACAAGATTTTGAAGGCTTTAAATAAAGTAGGTTTGAATATAAGTTATATACATTGATCTATTGTGGAATTAATATTGTACTTGCCAGCCTCCATGGCGCGAGTTGTAGCGTCTCGGCCTTTCATCCTGAGGTTCCGGGTTAGAATCCCGATAGGCATGGGATTTTTCATACACGCTACAATTCATTCATCTCATAATCTGAAAGTATACCTTAATGGTGGTTCCGGAGGTTAAAAAATAAAAAAAATATCGTAATTGTAAATTTTGCAAACGGATTTTAAAATATTCTTTTAGGTCTGGGTTTTGTCGGTCTCCTATGAAGCGCTTTGTGTTGAAGCTGGCTGTGCTCCAATAGCACTCAAGATCGAGGAGCGCACGTCAAGGTGGAATGGGTCGAGTGCTGCTGATGCTATCATCAAATGCTGGAGGGTTGGATGATGGTCTGGAATCAGCCGGGCAAAGCCGCTTGGACGAAGAGGCTGATTCCAAATCTTAGGCTCTGGTTGCAGAGGAGACATGGAGAGGTGGACTTCTTTGTCACGCAACTGCTGACCGGTCATGGAACGTTTAACCACTACCTTCATCGGATTGGTAAGCGAGCAGACCCCAGTTGCAATTACTGTGATGCAGTATCAAACACGGTAGAACACACAATCTTTCAATGTTCACGGTGGACGCGGTGTAGGATGGTGTTAGTAATCTAGTGCCGGAGACTTTGATCGACTACATGCTCGTGTCACAAAGAAACTGGGATAGCATCAAGTCACTGGTACAGGAAATATTAACGGCAAAGGAGCTGGCTGATAGGGCAAGACGAGCCTGAGGGACTACGGTTAGTCATGAGGGGGGACAGCCCTCTGTGGAGCTGCACAGAGCCGTTTCCCGCGTGGAGATAGGGTGCAGTGATGAGACACGAGAACTCCTTCCCTCCATGGCAGGGGTAGGGGGTATTCCTGCTACCATGGACACGGAGGAGCCAGAGGGAGGGACCATGCGTTCTCGCCATGAGGATGGATGGCGATGATGACGCACGGGGACTACCGTACTTCTAGGCGTGTAATTACAGAATGAGAATGAGTGGGTTCTCGAGACCGAGTTATGTTTAATTGCGGGTCCGGTCTCGGGGCGGTGGAGAATGAAGGGGGGTTGTTTTAGTCTGTGAGAGCCCGACACTACCATCTATGAGGGCGGTTGGTGGCTGGTAGAACTTTTTCTTCCTCCTACGAAAACCCCCCCAAAAAAAAAAAAAAGGTCTTGGTTTTGTACGCATTTTCACTGTGTTTATTATTTGTTGTCCTATTTTGAAACGTAAGAGATATGCAGGATGATTCCAAATTGCACGCCAATCTATCGGGAGATAATTCTGAAGTCAAAAATAAGAAGAAAAAAAGTTCATATAAATGTAGGTCAGAAAACAGTTCTTTAGCGAGTTTCGGCTCGCGAGACTTTTCTTCTCTGCTTTCTGTTTCCTCTAAGAAATTAAACTAAAACATAAAAATGGTTTAGAAGGAAGTCTTTCAGATTTATTTTTATAATTTTTAGCATTTGTATGCAAATTGTTCTGTTTAAAATCGTATTACTTTTCCGATCCAATTTGTGTGTTTAAAGATGAACTTCTTAAATTGGTGTTTTAATTTTAATAGATTTATTTACATCAATTTTCTCAGTATTAAATTCTCTACAAATTTACTGAGTAATTTTTATTTGTTTAGCGGTAAATTAACAAAGTTATTTTATTTCAAGCCTAAAAAGTCTATTTTCAGAACCTTTTCGTGTTTTTCCCTGTTTTTCTTAAAAATATAGGCAGAGCTCTAGGACCGCTTTTATTCATTGAATTGCTTGGTTCAAAAACTATAAGAAACACGTAATTTACCCCTAGAATTTTAATACGGGTTAATTTCACAAGGGAGCAGAAAGCAGGCCAGATATTTCACGAGCCGTTAAACTCCCTAACGAACCTTTCGCTGACCTAAGGTATGTCTGTATGAACGTTTTTTCGTATTTTTAGCTGTAGAATCATCTCCAGGAGAGATTACCGTGCAGTTTGGTATCGCTTACATAGATGAACCACCATCGTGTTCTCCTTACTTCTCGTGTTCCCCTTGTCACTATTCCCCTTGTTATTTAGACGAAGTTTAAGTTGAACAAGATCATAGAAAATCGTTTTCGTAAAGTTTCCGAAAAATCCAAAGAGTCGTTTATATTCGAAATAAATGCGGGGGGGGGCGACGGTAATCTGTCTGATCAGCTAATATTCATTTTTATGATAAGTCTGTAGATATTTGAGATGGTAGATACGAGGCATTTTTTTAAGTAAATACCGTTTTGAAATCAAGCCGATGCAGCGCTGCGGTCGGTGTAATTTAAGTGCGCATTGTGTACCTACATCTGTTGGCAAGCCACAGACGCCATTAGGGCCAAAATCGATCGTGTTTACATTTACTTTTGCGTATTTAAAATGCCTTTGCCAATTGAGAATCCCGCCGACTGTG
>JAAAKQ030055394.1:0-16067 GCA_010016005.3 Zanna intricata | reverse complement strand
AATTCGTTCATATCATCCTCTGAAGATATAACCTAACGGTGGTTCCGGAGGTAAAACAAAAAAAAAAAAAAAAAAAAAAAAGGATGCTTATGATTTGGTAGTAAAAATCTTAGTCTTCATCTTGTTACCGGTCATCTCAGTCACTGGCTTCTAACAAGACATAATAATTCCCTGTTAAAGTTCTTCAGTTAGTGTTTTTATTTTTTTTTAATTTAGAAATGGATCAACCCTTCCTTAAGAAATTGCTTGTACTTTTCTAGGCTTGTATGAAAGAATAGTACTTCTCAGAAATCTGTATTCTATTGTGATGGCTGTTGATATGCTGTATCTGAACTTTACTGTATTTCATCTATTTTATAATTTGACATTACCCTCTGCCTGTACAAGAAAAATGTTGAAAATCACTTTATAAGTGTTTAAGAGAATAGAAAATTATTATAAAAATATATTAGAGTTGTACTAAAATACTTTTTGCTTTTACATGACCGAGCGCAAAATAATTTTTTTCTTTTGAAGGTCATACCAGATGGCGATCATGATATTGAGAGAGCACAAAAGGTGACCGAAGCTGTTGTAGCAGCTACTTACAAAGCTCTGCATGATCATCATATTTTCCTTGAAGGAAGTCTTCTTAAGCCAAACATGGTTACACCAGGTATGCAGTGCAAAAAGAGAGCTACCCCCCTTGAAATTGCTACTGCTACTATCCTCGCATTTACACGTACTGTGCCTCCTGCAGTTGTTGGTAAGATTCTTTTATAATTTTATCACAAGTAACTTATTTACTAAAGACCTTATTTTATTGATCTGAAATTATCTCGGTTACTGAATTCACACACCTATTTAATTAGCGAAGAATATTTGATGTTTTCTAAACTTATTTAAGAGATATATTTTTTTTAAATAGTGCATTAAAATGTCGAATAACATGGAAAAGAGAAACAATCTTTTATAATTTTGGGTCTACTCAAGAATGTAGACTTTTCATTATGAAGTGTTTGCTATACTTCAACATTTATATTTGAATATTACTTGTTAGTTACAATCAATTCCTACTTGCTTTCTGATATTTATAATAGGCTTCTTTGCACTATAATTATTTGTTAAATTTCCACTTATTTCAGGATTATATGTAATATACTTAAAATACAGTAGTTTAGCTTATGTATATTTACTCAGATAATTAATCATTCATAATTACAATATCAAGGACATCTTAAGCCATTAAAACATAAGCTGTTTTAAGAACCATTATATTCTGATTAATGTTTAAGGTAAATTTATTTGATGTAATTTTACTTTTTTTTTAGAATTTTTTTCTTTTTTTTTTTTATTTCACTAGAATTTTACCACTGTTAGCAACACTTTATACTATTCCATTTGCTTTGGTGAATGGAATTTTTTTTTGTTTACTAATTGCCATAAAATATAATTTTGTACTACTTGATCAGCAATTAAAAAAAGGAAATTATGAGAATTAGTTATATCGAGAAAATGAAGAATGTAAATTGAAGGTTACAGAAACAGTATGCAGTTATATATATAAACTACTGCTGTACTTCCAAACTAAAATATTATAGTGTTGACAAGATAGAAAAGGGTTACATTGTTTGTAATAGTGCCTTAGAAGATTAAAAACAGATAACTTGCAATTTATAAACTGCTGTATTCTAGATCAGTGTTTCTCACCCTAGGGATCATGGTGATGTGAAAGAGGGGGTTACAAAATCAGCCTATAATCTGTTCACTCTTAGAATGAGATATGAAAAAAATAAACTGCAAGCATGGTAGTAGTGTGTGTATACATACAGCACACCATTGTACGTGCCGAGCTGTTGTAACTACCAGATGTTTAAAATCAAAGCATCGTTGTTTATAAGTGACTTCAAAATAACAGTATAAATTCTCTTACTCCATACTGGATATTTTTATTTTCTTTTAATTGTAGTTTTGTACTTCAGTGCTTTGTTTGGTACGCGTGACTGAGTGTGTATATTCAGTTATTGTGAGTTTTATTTACTGTACAATTATTATTGATTATTGTGAGATTTGATTGTGTGTATTTGAATAGTTTATCAATATGGCTAATAATAAAGCAACCTCTTTTAATAAGCACAGTAAAGGGAAACATTTGCAAAGTGGTAAAAAAAAAAATAGTTTAAACTCTATTCAATGAACTGCTGAAGAAAATTTTCCTTCAGATAAAAAGGAAGTAGTAAAACTTATTTCTGAATTAATTGGTGTGTTAGTTAGTGGTATTAATAGATTATGGACTAAAATAAATGGAAAAGGAAAGATAGAAACTGGTGTTAAAAATAGAAAACGTGGAAAACCTGTGGTAGGAAAAGAGGTTGAATTTGACAAAAATGTAATAAGATTGACCTGTACATAATTTCTTTTTTCAAAATAAAATACCAACCTTAAAATAATTGCTGGCCGTGATAAACTGTGACAAGAGTTTACCAGAGATTGGATGCACTAGTTTATACAAATCACTGTTGTCGATGGATTTTAAATTTATTAAAAGAAATTTAAAAAAAAGTGTAATTGGTGATCAAGAAGAGATCATAATTTGGCGGAGTAATTATTTTTTAAAAATAGAAAATTATAGAAAAATGAGTGGAAATTTATTTTATTTGGATGAAATGTGGGTAAATGAAGGCCACATACTTCAAGAAATTGGTATGATACAACAGGTACAACGGTAAAAACAGTATTTCTGACAGGATTAAGTGGTGGCCTGGAACCTCCAAAAGATAAAGGAAAGAGATTAATTGTGGTACATACTGGCAATGAAAATTGATTTTTAGAGAGGAATTACTAGTTTATGAATCCAAAAACACTGGAGCCTACCATGATGATATGAACAGAGATATTTTTAGCAAGTGATTGAAAAAGTATTTTTATTATTGCCTGAAAATAGTATTGTAATGGACAATTCTCTGTACCATAGTATAAAACTGGAAAATATTCCATACAGTTCATAGAAGAAAGAAGAAATTGGTTTATGGATGCAATATCCACTCTTGAGAAAACGGTTTAAAAGCATAACTCCTTGAACATGTAAAACATAATCGTGACAAATTAAATAAATTTTTAATCGTTATTTGGCTGAAACGAAAGGTCATATGGTGTTTAGGCTTTCCCCTTATCACTGTAACCTTAATCTGATTGAATTAGTGTAAAAGCCTACGTTGCCTGAAACAATAATATATATAAAATGTAAGACGTTAAGATCCTCCTTAAAAAAGGTGTTAATGAGTTATCAACTGATAAATGGAAACAATACGTGAAGCATGTTACAGATAACTAGAAGAAAAGAAGTTATGGGACTTAGATAATATTCTTGATGTTGTGGTTGATGAACTAACAATTAATGTTAGAGATGATTCATCATCAACTCCGACTGGGAGTGATGAAGAATCGGATATAATGGAAGGAAATCCAGTGTTTCTCAGAGACTGGCAGAGAATAAAATAAGCAATTTTCTTAATCTTTGAGGTGGTAAGGTTTTGCCCAATTGCTATATTTTACTTATTAGATTATTTTTAATAATACAATAGTTATATTATTGTTTACATAGGATTTATTATATTAAACATTCTGTTAGGAATTAACAAGGTTATAATTTTAGTATAAAATAAATATAAATTAAATCAATAATTATAATTAAATAAATCATAATATTAATTAGAATTGTAATAATTATAATTAAATAAATAAAGTGAAAAGGTGTTAAAAATTTTGTGAGGATTAAAAAAAAATTTTATGTTTAGTATATAACTTTTTCTAGGCATACTTTTCCACAGCACTCTGTCATCTGCAGTGTGTTTATGTGCTACTTAGATTGAACAGAGAGCACGACTTTACATGTAACAGTAATCATTTCAAGAGAAAAAAAATCATTTATTATAAACATTTTACCTACCTTTATAAGTACACATGTAAAGAAAATAAATCAATGGGATTGTTGCATTTGTATTTCATTTAAAGTTTCTCCATACATGGATCTATGTTAGAAATACACAAAAGCAAATTCTTTTCAAGTGATAGAAGACGATTGCTATATTTATGTTTTAATGCAACCATAGACAAAAATCCTTTTTACAGTGGTAAGATATGCAAAAGGGATTAATATTTTTAATGCTTTTTGACTAAATTTCCATATTCACTTCAATAAGAAAGTCAAAATGTATCTAAATCTTCAGATGTAAATTGTGATAATTGTAACCTTTTACTAGCAGACATTTTGATGATCTGATCATGAATCTAAGCCAGAAACTTAGTATATGCAGTGTTTTCATGAAATGGATTCAGCATCCATTTCTTCAAGAAATCATTTTTATCTTTGGGAAATACTCCGCCAACTGAATTTTTAGCTCATGCAAATGCATTTCCATGCTATCCAAACTGTGTTTAATAATAGTGTCTTATTCATCCAAATTTTTCTCAGTATAATGGGAAGTGAGTGGAAACATTCTAAATTTTGGCAAGTAATCCAGATATCAAGTTTCCTATTGAAAGCATGAACCTTGTCTTGTCATTAATAAAATGTTTTTATCATGTCCTTGTAAATTTACATTCAAGTTGTTTAAATGTGAAAATATCTAAGCTAAGTAACATATATTCATTATTCTGTAAAAACATTGAGAATGATGTTTGTTTATACTAGAAAAATATATTTATTAATTCATCTTGCATTTCCATTATCCAGGTCACACTTTCTCCCATGATAACCATCTGACTTCTGAATGGGAAAGAAGAGATTTTTCTTTTTCGCCCATTTCATCACATAGTTTAGCAAACAGCCTATTCTGTAATGATTGACTTTTAATAAAGTTAACCATTTTTACAGCTTCAAAATGAAATTTTTTGGAAGTTTCCAGAATATTTTTGTGGGAAGAACATGTCTGTAAAGGAAGCAGTGTGTCCATTCCGTTCTTAGCATAAGACAATTTTTTAATATTTTCAGAATCCACTGTTCTTTCCCATTATCACCTTTGCATCACTACATAATGCAACACATTTTGTCCAATCTATGTAATAGTTTTTAGTAGCTTCATAAAAAACTTCAAAAAGACATCCTGTTGCATGACCAGGTACTTATTTGCAAAACAATATATTTTCTTTAATTGACCTATCCCTGTGGCATTCATAATTCACAAAATATAAGAACTGAGAATTATTTGCCACATCTGTTGATTCATCAAATTGAATACTAAAAAATTCTCTTGAATTCATTTGCTGAATTATCTGACTGCGAACATCAGCAGACATGTCATCAATTCGCTTTGATACTGTGTCATTAGAAAGTGGAATATTTTTCAATTTTTATTGCTTCTTTCACACTTATTAAAACACTAACCATTATCAGTTATAGCAGGCAATATGATGTTCTCTGCAATTGTATAGGGTTTGGACATCTTATCTACTCTTAATGCTATGAGATAAGATGCTTCAAGTGTACTTTTATCAGTATGGCTTGATTTACAAATAGAAACTTGTTGATTTCTCAAAGTATGTAATTTTCTTTAAAAATTATACCAAGGGTTTGCTTTTATGATCCAGATGTTTAGTTTTTCAAGTCTCAAATTCATTCTGATGGCTTCATGCTTTCATCAGAGAGGACTTAAAAGCAAACAATACACTGTGGCTTTCCATCCAGTGAAGTAAAACCATAATTTAAATTACTGTCATTGTACAAGCTTGTTTTTTTACCAATTAATTCACTGGATATAGATATTTCACTTGGTTTTTTCACAAATTTATCATTTTGCATGAGAATCTAATAAAACAAAAACACAGTTACACCATTTTACTACACTAAAAAACTGAAACCTTAATTATTATTATTATTATTTTTAGTGAAAATACGCTTTTAAAAAATTAAATAAAGGCCCCAGATGCATATTGCTCATTCAAAGGTAAATTGACGTTCCACAATCCCTTACACTTCTTTTATACTGGTGCAGAGCATGATATGTTCAAACGTATTATTCGCATATTTGAACATGATGCTCTCACGGTGAATAATATGCAAGCAGACTGAATTACAAGGAGCCTGTACGCATCAAGTTGGAACTTGTAAATTGCTCATCTTTGTACACTTCATACATCCATGTATGAACTTCATATCCATTGCTATTAATACAGTTAGTTTTCGTTGGGTTACGGTTAGGGAGTTGTGAAATATTCATTATCCATTTTATTTACTTTAAAGGTTAGAATCACTGTTCTAGGTGTTTCTCAAATATGGTGTACATATTTTTGTTAATATTTTTTTGTTTTCTATATTACTTATTACCTATGACGAAATGGAGGTAGTATGTGTGTTTGTATGTCTATTAACCATTTTTAATTTTTTCCTCAAAAACTATTACACCAATTTTGATGTGGTTTTTGCATTACATAAGTAACACTTCAGAGCAAGTTCTTAGATGTGTTTACTGTTGTTTACCAGAGGGTGCTGCAGTAGATCTGTTTCTCTAAAACGGGTGGGCCAATTCTGATGTGGTTTTTTCATTACATACAAGTTAGTTTTACGGTTATAAGCCACCAGTAGGTGCAGGGACACTGCAGCAGATATGTTTCTTCAAACGGCTTTTTAATCTTTCTAAGTCTTTTTAATTAACATTTTAATATTTAATTATCCAATTTAATTTCATTGTTTGTATTTTAAAACTTTCAATTTCACTTACTTCTTTTAATATAATTTGTTTGTGCTGCTGTTTAGATTCTGTTTTGATATTATCTAGAAATGCATTTTTCTCTGTACAGTTTTTGGTCATAATGAATACTAATTTACTTAGTATTATCAATTTAATTTCTTTTATGGTAAAAAAAAAAAAAAACGTTTACTTAATAATATAAAATATTAAAATAATATATAAATACATAATACATGTATACAATATAATAATACATGTCTAATAGTTCATTGGTTGGTAAATGTAATTATGAACCCTTGTGTAATTTAGTTATTATTGTTTTTGTAGGTATTACATTTTTGTCTGGTGGCCAGTCTGAAGAAGAAGCATCCATTAACCTTGATGCTATCAACAAGTCTAATGGACGCAAACCATGGCCCATGACATTCAGTTATGGTCGTGCACTACAGGTATTTTTCACCAATATTTATTGTTGTAATTAACCTAAAAGATGAAATTCAAACATTGTTACTAATATTAGTAAATGCATTGCCCATGTAACGTTTTTGATATGTGTTTATTACAGCTGTATAAATTTATTGTTATAAAGTAGTATCTTCCTAGGTAGAAATATCCAGCATGTTGTTTAAAAAAGCAAAAAGTAAATAAAAACTTATGTAATAGTCTGTGACTAATTTTAACTAATCTTGCTAAAATCATTAATGTAGAGCCAGTAAACAAAATCCCTCTTCTAAATAACAAAGCGTGCATATCATCAAGCAATTGTAAAACTTATTGTAAGTGTGAAATAAGGGAGTATGGAAATGAAATTATTTTGGAACATAAGAGTTAAGTACCATAATTTGATTTTTCAAAATAATGAATACACACTTCATAAAAAAAAGCCAAGTAGTTCACCAATAATATTTTTAATACAATATAAATTTACAATAATGAATTTTTTTTTGTAATATTTACCACTGCCTTTTCTTTATCCTTTTAAAGATTCCAAAAATGTCACAAGCAGTTTCAGTGTAATAGAACAAGGGTGGACTTGTTTTTTTTTTGTTGAATTATTAGTATATTAAAAAATGGCTGTTTTGTAACTGGCCAATAAATTAATAAAGATGCTTTCTGCAAACTGGAATGTCTTATATTCTATATATATAATTTTGGTACTTTCTGATTAAACGAAGGCCACCTCAACACAGCTTGCGACTGTAACATTAGGTTCATTTGCTATGTTTTGAAGAAAATTTCTTTTCTTAATATATTGGTGCTCATCAGGTCAAGGTTAAATTACTCAAGTTACAAGGTTAAGTTAAGGTCATGTAAAGTTAAGATCATAAAACAAAAACAAAAACCTGGCTAAAAAACATAGGGGCACAGCTCGTCACTATATAGATTCGTACCTGGCTGAATACATGTGGCGATCGGCAGCCAGTGGGAGTGTATTCAACGAGCTTCTCGACATCATCGTTAAGTTTTGGGACTATTCAAGCACAAAAAAGTATATAAAATTTTGAAAATGTTGTATGATATAAATAAAGGCCTATACTGTGTATACATGTTTTTTAAAAACATCATTCTTCCTTCTGAAACCAAGTGGTCTTTGTTTAATCAGTAAGTACCGTTTTTTTTGTTTTTTTTAATTCAAATAATTCATTAATATATTGAGCACTGTGCTAATATAATTTAATATTGAATGAAATCTAAACCACCAAAACCAGTAAAAAAAAGTACCATATTAATTTAAGAATCGATTTTTGTGAAATCCTGCATCTTCAGTTTGTATTTAATTAATAAATTAAACACTAAAATAAATTGTTTTTATAATTTATTACTTTTTAATTTGTTGAACTTGTTATAAGTTTTGAGATTTATAATGGACAATTACAAAAATTCTATTGTACAATACTGAAATGATGTAATATGGAATGAATGTGACTTGGTAGTTTCAACCACAGTCACATTCAAAGATGATGATTTAATTAAAAACATAATAAAATACAATCTAATGGTTGGCAGTAATGACATTAGAACTAATGGAAATAGAATGTTTAAATATTTCATCATTCCAGTACTGGACAACAGAATTTGCATACTCGTCCATAATAAATCTCAAAATTTATAAAACAGTAACAATTTTGACAAATTCAAAATTCACAAATTATAAAAAAAATTTTTTCTATGTATTATAAAACTGAATACCAACTAAAGATGCAAGAACCCATGAAAACAGATTTTTGAATTAATATAGTAAGTTTAACTTATCTATTTACTGTATTTTGGTGGTTTTAATTTCATTTAATATTAAATTCTATTAGCACATTGGTTAATATGTGAATGAATTATTTGAATTTTCAAAAAATCATGTAAGTGTGTTTGTGTGTGTGTGTGTGTGTGCAGAATTATTCTAAACTGCACAGAAATCTCTCAACACATGATTCTATAGAAAAGGAAAAAGTTAATATAAATATAAGTAAAAAAAAAACAGTTTGTTAGCAAGTTTCAGATCATGAAACATTTAGCCTTACTTTTTGCTCCCTCTGTGAAATTATACAAATCCAGTGGTAAATTTAAAGCTTCCTTACAGTTTTTTACCTAAGAAATTTAATAAAAGTGATCCCAGACATCTGTCTCACTTAGATTTTAAGAAAAACAGGGGGGTAAAACACAAAAAAGTTGTCAGAAAATACGCATTTTGTGTGAAATAAAATAATTTTGTTAATTTACCTATATTTGTTTATTAAAAAATAACAATTTCTAGTTAATTTTGTAGAAAATTTAATTCTGAGAAAATTGATGTAACATTTACTAAAATTAAACACAAATTTGAGAAGTTGAAATTTAATTAGAAGCATAATACTAACTGGATCGGAAAAGTGGTACGATTTAAAAAAAAAAAAACAATTTTCATCAATGTTTGAGCAACATATTGTAAATGAAAACAAATAGGAAACTTAAAATAACAGAAAAAATGAATAAAAGATGGATTTAAAACAATTAAAATCCCATAATGTTTAGTTTTTCCTAAAAATTATTTAATATTAAAATGGTTTCTTGATAAAGCTGCAAACATTTCTTCAAAGCAGTTGCTCAATGCGGCCACCATTCTGTTCAAAGTATAGTTCAGCTTGGTAAATCATCATAGGTAGGCACGCCTAATAGCATCATCATTATTCCTAACAGTAGTTCCAGCTTCTGTTGTACAATGTTTCAATTCTTCCTGTGTGTCAATAGGAGTGGAATAGACTTATGGCATCATCCAACCACAAAGGTGAAAGTCAACTGGCATAAGATTAAGTTAGCCATTTTGCTGATCTGTTTTGACCAATCTATTGCTTACTAAACGTGTTATTTAAATGAATCATCACATCATGGTAGTAAGCAGGTGCACCATAATTTTTTTTTAAACGTTTGAAAGAGGCTCAGAGTTTTTTTTTGCCGGCCTCCGTGGCTGAGTGGTAGCGTCTCGGCCTTTCATCCGGAGATCCCGGGTTCGAAACCCAGTCAGGCATGGCATTTTTCACACATGCTACAATTCATTCATCTCATCCTCTGAAGATATACCTTAACGGTGATTCCAGAGGTAAAAAAAAAAAAAGAAGAAAACTGGCAGTGTATTTCTTCTTTTTTTTTTTTTTCATTTAACTTTTGGAACCACCATTAAGGTATATCTTCAGAGGATAAGATAAATGAATTGTAGCATGTGTGAAAAATGCCATGCCTGACCGGTACTCGAACCCTTGAGCCCTCTCCATTGAGCCTTGACAGTTAAAAAAAAGAGCCTGCTAGATCATCAACATACATTAAACAAAAAAGTGCATTGGAAATGACTTGTAGCTGTCTGATAGGAATTTTCTTCTGCCCAAGTGTGAGTGTTTCAGTAATTTACAAATCACAAGTTTTCTAGTTATTTTCATTTACATTGATGAAAATTGTTCTTTTTAAAATAGTATAATTTTTCCAATCCAGTTTGTGTATTTTGTTTTTAATTAAAGTTGAACTTCTTATAATGTTCTGAGATAATTTTTTCAGAATTAAATCATCTACAAAGTTATCTAGAAATTTTTATTTATTTATTGGTAAATTAACAAAGTTATTTTATTCCAGTCCTAAAATGTGTATATTTTCTGACAAAGTTTTTTGTGTTTTACCTTGTTTTTATAAAACCTAACTGATTTATAGGTGTGGGACCACTGTTGTGATTTTTACCCCAAGAATTTTTGTGTGGCTTAATTTTACAGAGAAAGCAGAAATCAGTGCTAAATGTTTCACAAGCCAAAAGTCACTATTGAACCGTTTTCTGACCTATGTTTATATGAACTTATTTTCTTTTTTCTGGTTATAGAATCGCCTCCCAAGAGGTTGCATTACAATTTGGAATCATTCATGTATTTATGCTAATGAAATATGACAAATAAAAAATAAGAATAGGATGCTTGTATATGTAGAAACTATGATTGAAGGTTCTCTTATTAATATTTACTAAAATGTTATTTCTAACTTTATAAACAATGAATGACTGAAAAATCATGATATCCTGTTTGCAAATTAATGTTGGAACGCAATACTGCTCACACTGTAATGACTCAATATTTAAAATGTATATAAAAAGCACTAACTGTAAAATCATAGACAAGCTTGTTTAAAAATGTATATAAAGAAAAACATGGTTTTAAATGTTATAGATGAGGATTTAATTCATTTCAGCCACATTGTAGCAGTGCAGTGTCAGCTTATATTGTAAACACATATTACTGAAGTAGAATTTTTATTAATACAAGCTACAAATTTAAACTATAGCACATTTACTGTCAATTGAATACAATATATCTAGCTTTTCCATTATTCTATATGTGTTTGGTTTTTCATGTTGTGGTGAGTTTCAACTATGTTATTTACTCCAACAAAAGAAACATCCATTTCTCCACTGAAAAATTGCCATAAAAGTTTTAAAAAATATCTACATCTATGTTGTGTTCATCTTGGTGACTACGATTGTTTGATCATATTATTTTACTTAGTATTATGTTTTTTTCTGAAAAATTAAGTAAAAAAACGAATTATAACAGTATTAAAGCTGTTAATGTAAATGAAAGTACTGCAGTAAATGTAACTTTTGGTTAGGCCAAACCTTTTATGATCTGGACTGACTGCAGTCCCATTGTATCTGGATTATTATATTTGAAATCTCTTTATTTTTTGGTCACAAAATATTGCAGAAATGTTTCCAATAAATGTATGCTTAGAGATGTTTTATCTAAGGTATATTTAAAAGACTTTTTTAGAATTTTTTATTGTAGAAATATAATTTTAAAAAACTTATTTAGATGGAACTAATGTTAATTTGATAACTGTTCTTGATATGCATATACATTCATATGGCAGGCATTTTGTATGATAAAGTTTTAAATTTTTTTTCAGGCTTCTGTCCTTCGTGCCTGGGCAGGTAAACCAGAAAATGTAGGTTCAGCTCAGGAAGAACTTTTGAAGAGAGCTAAGGTTAGATCTGCCTAACATGTAATACTAAATTATTTTATATGAGGAACTAATCGGACTATACTTTGTAAATACTTTGCTACATACTTGCTTTTACATCAAAATGCATGTATTTCATTTACTAACCTATTAGAGATTTTGGCCCTTTTTACACTCTTTTATATACTTTTATACCACCTTCTATACTTTAGTTTTAAATTTACTAGAAATTTGTTGTTACTCTAGCTAATCTCTGCTGCTAAGTTAATTAATCATTTTTCATGTAAAGATATTTGAGGTAATATTTTTTTAGTGTTTTTTCTACAATTGTACATCCTTTATCATCTGGAATAACTTAATTACATCTTAGGGATAATTTTCACCATTTTCATTTCATTTCCTATTTCAGATTTTTGTCATCATTTGATCTTCTCCTTGGCAGCAGGTATCTTACACCACCACTGCCTCCATCCATTTTTGTTCCAAGCCATCTTCCTCCCTTCCTTTCTCCTTCCAATGTAGTTGTCAACCTTCCATTTCCTCTAACTGTTTGTACTTGATGGTTTCGTTTTCTTTTTTATTTTTCTGCAAACACTCTTTCTTTAATCCTGTTCATTTCTTCCTCATTCCTCATTTTATCCTTCCATCTTACAATCTCCATATACATATCTTAATCTAGTCCCTCTCCCTCTCCCTTATCATTTATGTTTCACCTCCATACAAGACAATCTGTATATAGCATTTGGCTAACCTCTTTCTTAACACTAATTCCAGACTTGTAGTACATAGTAATTTTTTATTTCTTTCTTTTCGTACTCTTCCAGTTTTCTTTCACCATTGTCCCCAAATATTTTTTTTTTTTTCTCTTTCTTCACTAGTCCTTACCACTAAATCCTTTGTTGTTTACTTCCTTTGCTTTAGTTTCTCTATATTTATTTTCATTACATTCTCTTTATCCCTTTCTCCAGGGTTATTAACAATCTTTGAAGTATGTATATGCCATCACCTAGAATTATTTGCAATCAGCAAACTTATGCATTTTATTTTTGAATTCATTAGCTGCTTATAGATATTAGCAATTGTTAATATAAACAGTCATTGCCCCCTCTCTACCAGGATTTCCCTTCATCAGTCTCGAACCTCAAATCCATTTCCTAGATTCTATACATTTTAGAGAAATTTTGGATGTTAAAAATTATAGAAGTTCATGAAGCATACAAACCTGCTTATCAACCTTTGTTGATTGTTTTGCAAAAAGTAAAAATTAATTTCTGCTACAGTTATAGAGATATTTATTACTAAAATTACCAAAACCAAAACAAATGAAACAATTTTAATGTAAATGCATAGACTATTTATAAATTAACCTCTGGCTGGGTGTTACAAACTGCTTTCCATAGCGACATAGCACTTGCACAGTAGACATCAGCTAAGCTTAAATATCCTATCGAGGGATGTGGTGGAAGTGATTGCGGGCATCCCCCCCCTGATTAAACTCGGAGCCAAAGAGTTGGTAAAAATATGAGAAGGGACTCTGAAAAGAGCCGCATGGCAGCTACTAGAGCACGAATGGCAAGAGATGTGGGATGCCTTGACGAAGAAAGCATTGTCTAGCAGCTAATCCCGTGGACCAAGAGAAAACATGAAGAGGTGACTTACCACTTGATGCAGTTCCTCTTGGGACACGATGTATACAGGACTTACCTGTTCGAGTTCAAACAAAGACGCTCCCCTGACTGTATTTATTGTGGAGCATACATTTTATCGTTGTGACAGATAGATTGAATGGTGGAGGCTGGCAGCCCTGGATGGCTTAACACTGGACAATAGAATATATGTTCCGAGGAAAGCAACAATGGGAGAGGGTATCTACCTTGGTAACTGGCATCCTACATACTAAGATGGTGGAGATGGCATAATAGGGCCCCGACTAGCTGTGGCAGAAAAAAAACAAGGATGGGTATAAAAAGATTCTGTATGCCCGGGTCGAATTCTGGTGACATGCAGAGCCAGGGAGGCAGTTAAAAAAAATTGAACTGTCATTCATGATAAACATCGTTTTACAATTACTGAACATAGTGAAAATTTTCCTCAAATTTCAAGGTCCACTTTTTACTGATTTGTTAGACAGATTGGGTTTTTATCCCAAATCAAAATAACTTACAATGAAAACAATGGTTACAGTATTGACTTTTCTTCAGCAATACCAGAATAAAGGAAGTGAGTTTCTTAACAGTACTGTCACTTAAAATGAGACATGGGTTTAGTTCATCAATATTTACACAAAAAAACGGTCTAAACATGGATTGGCATGCACATGCACACTTGCTGAACAAGCCCAAAAATTCAAACAAATAAGTTAAAAATAAAAAAATGATGACTATAATGTTTTGGGATTATAAAGAAATTTGTTGGCAGGATTTATGAAACCAGTATGATAGTAACTGTAGATGTCTGTTATGAAATGTTGACAAAGCTTAAGAGGATGATAAAAATTCAATAAAAATGGATACTGCATCCTTCATCATATTTCTGCATTACAGTGCAAGGCCTCACACCACTTGTAGCACAGAGGCTGTATAAAATACGTTTAAATTGCCGATTTCTGACCGTTTTCTTTACAGCCCTGATTTGCTCTGTCTGATTTTCATTTGTTCATAAAGTTGAAGAATTGGCTAGCTAATCAACATTTCATAAGCAATGATGAACTCATGAATGGTGTCAAAAAATGGATGTGTACTATAGTGGTGCAGTTCTTTGAAGAGAGAATAGACAAGCAGATGTCACATAACAAGTGCTTGAATTTGGGCGGAGATTATTTTGAGATGTAATAAAGTATGCATATAACTTTTACATATAGTAAATTTTTTTCATTTTTTTTGTTCCTGTTTATTGTTCGAAGAGAGGTTACTTTATAAACAATCATCATAAATCTGATATTGGCCCTTGGTGAACTTAAGGAAATAGGATTTATTTTGTTAAAACAAATACTGCTTTTCAAAAACAGATGCTCACACACCCAGACTTCAAATTAAAATAATTTCTTTTAATTTAAGGGCCATAAATAACACAAATCAACAAAAAAAATATAATAATTTGGAACTGAGATAAAAGTATGTGAATTAGAATATATTTTTTATGCTGAATCTTAAAATCAGTTTTTCTTCATCACCCTCAGGTTTTTAGTTATCACCATTTAAAATACTGATAAAATTCTTAAAAAATAAAGTAAAAATATAATAATTACAATTAAAATTCCTACCTTTATTTTGCAGATGTTTATCTTAATTCCTTTCTTATTAAATTTTAGTATTATTTTAGTATAATTTAAATTTTCATATCCTTGTTTAATAAATTTCATTCTTTAAGATGTGAACCTAGGAGTTGTGCATGTTGTTTCAACAAATACAGGTCACGAACTAGGTCACTCAGTTCTGCTTGTGTGATGAGGTGATGTTCAGTATTTGATTCTTCTTAAATGTAATTAATATCTATTGAAGTTGAGGATTCATCGGTTGAGCCTTCTGGGGAGTCAGAAATTTCTTTCCAAGACGTTGGAGTAATCGGAATTGGTAAATCAACACAATGAAGTACTGGTCTCATAGCTAAACGAACACTTGGATATGCGATACTGCTTTTATTGTTTGAATTGAAACCAGTGACATTTGTTAAGCAAAAATAGTAGCCACTGTAATGGTTAGTAGGCTCTTGCCAAATCATAGGTACGCCATAAAGTAAATGCTCTTTCTTCCTTTTAACTACCAGGTTAGTTTAACATAGCACTTGATACATGCTAAGTATGGAGTTCAGGATTTATCTTGGTCTCCCAGAGGACAGTTAAGATAATTATTGTAAGCAGTTTTTTTTTTTTTTTTTTTTTTTTTACCTCCGGAACCACCGTTAGGTTATATCTTCAGAGGATGAGATGAATGAATT
>JAAAKQ030055383.1:0-16067 GCA_010016005.3 Zanna intricata | reverse complement strand
CCATTGCTTTCAGCTGCACAGTACTCAAAAGATTGAGTGATGTTGCTATGGCCGTTTAAGTCCTTCTGACCTACGCCTGTAACAACTGTTGAAAGAGCTGCTGCCCTCTTTCAGGAATCATTCCTTAGTCCTTAGTCTGACTCTCAACAGATACCTCTCCAACATGGTTGCACCTTCGGTCCAGCTACTCTTAATCACTGAGGAGGATAAATTTTCTAAAATACTCATTCTTCTTTAATACAATTATGAATTAATGTCATTGATTCCTCCATTTTCACTGGATATGTCCTTTTATTAATTGCGTTGCGAAATATGAATTTTGTTTTTGATATTTAAAAGAGTCTCATATGTTTCATTATATCTTAATTTTAATATTCTTCCCGTTTGTCCATTGTATGTTGCATTGTATTTATATTTTGTTTATGTACTGTTACTGTTGTATATATATTTATTTTTCTTCTGTATTACTGTTAACTCTTTTAGCATACTACATGTATTTATAGCCATTTTTAAATTATATTTACTAAAGAATTATATAATTGGATAAATTTATTTTCCGCTAAATGTTAATTTACTCCATTTAAAGTTTTCTTTACCATTTTTTGTTTTAATTTCATTATTATTTTTATTCATTTTTCTGATCATGTCTTTTTTTGCAAGTTATATTCTGTTAAATGAAAAATAATATTTAACTCTTTGCTGGTTTCTTTAGTGGTAATCTATATAACCTATCGTGTATCTAAAAGCCCCTAACTTACGCTCCATTGGGTGATTCAAATCGTAAGCTATGATGCCATCTGTATAAGTTTCTCTTCTGTATATTTCAAAATCTAGATTATTATTATTTCTTTTTATTGTTAAGTGTAAAAAATTAATAGTTTCATCTCTTTCTTTTTCCACTGTATATTTAATGTTATGGTGGTGAAATTTGTTCATTTCTTTCAGAATCTTTTCATTATTTCTTTATTTCATTTTTAATTACTAATAGTGTCATCTATGTATCTAATACAGGGAGCAGTAAAACAATCTGATGGTTTTCGTCATTGCACTGCTATGCAAGTTAATGGTGGGGGGTGTTGGGAATTGGTGCTATGCTGAGCCTACATGACACTATTTCAGTAGCAATGGAGCATGTAGTCCAGTGAACATCATGTGTTCATTGTCGAGGCATTTTTTAAAAGTAGTGAGTCTTACATTGTTACTCAGCAACAGTTCCGTCAGTATTTTAATGTGGGTCAAAAAGGATGTGTTCCATCTTGCAACACAATTTTCTTATGGATGAGTAACTTTGAAACTACTGGTTCAGCCTTAAAATGGAAGTCAACAGGCTGTTCAAGGTCAGCCAGGGCACCAAAATGTTCAGTGAGTGAGGCAAGCTGTGGAAACCAACCCATGACAACTGGCTCGAAAACAAGCTGCTGCTTTGCAAATGTCAGACCTGCACAGTGAGGAGAATATTGTGGTATGATCTGCAATATCATCCATATAAAATGGCAATTGTCCAACAATTAATTCTCACAGACTATGCCCAGCGGAAAGCTTTTGCAGAGGAAATGATTGATTTGATGAGTGATGAGAATATGTTCTAAATGAGTGACGAGGCACATTTCTATTTGTTGTTTTTATTTAAAAACAATCAGATCTTTTTGCCACTCGTGTATATTCTGAATTGTATTTTTTCATGATATCTGGTATATTTTCTTCTTCCATATGTCAACAAGCAGAACTTTCGCTACTGGTCGAATGCAAATCCTGAAGAACTGCATGAATGTCCTCTGCATAGTGAAAAAGTTACTGTATGGTGTGGAGTAACCAAAAGCTGTGTTATTGGACCATACTTTTTTGAGAAGGATACACTTAGTATTACTGATAGTGGGTTGCCTTTGCCTAGTTTATCCTTTGTTATATTTTTATTATTAAATTATAAACATATAATAGAAGAATGAAACTAATAAAGATAAACAGTACTAAATATAGAAATAGTGTTGTTAGCAGAAAGTATAATAATTATCTTAATAACAACTGTTGTTGATGATTTTATGTAATATTCAAAATTAAATAATTAATAAGATTTATGGCAAAACTTTTTTCTGCAATTTTTGTACTTTTTTCACAAAAATGTGAACGTTATATTTTTTGTTTTTTTTTTTCAATGTATGTCAATGGAATTGATCTACAAGAAATTCTTTATGTAAAATCACATCTAAAACCATAAATTTAGCCTAATAAATTTATATTATCTAAGTAAAAAACTTTATTGTTCAACTTTCAACCAAATGGAGTACTTTTATGAATGTTTAACCATTAGTTTAATAACAGGAAACTCACCCTTTCTTTCTCTTTTTCCATATGGTCTTAATAAAGTATGGGAATGCTTAAACCCTACTTTAATGCTTAAAATAGGGTTTCCAACAGATTAAACATAGAAAATTAAATTTAGCAAATGCTTCTGGGTCTAGATTATTTATTTTTTTACATAAAACCCTAGAATTAAAAAATTAAGGTTATGACATAATAAACAGAATTGAAAAGCAGAAATTTTAATGTAAAAACTTTTACAGTATGGAAACCCTTACCAAAATAGCAGACATGTACTGGTTTTCTCAGCTAGTTTCAAACTGGTCTATAGTACCAAGTAACTATTTAATAGTGAAATGCTATAAAATAAAAATCCCCCAAAACATTCTTTTATTCGGTATGAGACCACTATTTGGAGCATAGTGTATTCCATCAATGAATGTATAAAATATTAACATATATTTTGGCTAAGGTTGTAATAGCCAAAATGTTTTTTTTCATC
Source organism: Zanna intricata (assembly GCA_010016005.3). Lineage (NCBI taxonomy): Eukaryota > Metazoa > Arthropoda > Insecta > Hemiptera > Fulgoridae > Zanna > Zanna intricata. Next base: position 13,267 of record JAAAKQ030055383.1, on the reverse strand, counting down.
AAAATTTGTATCATTTCCTTTATAATATGTTGCAACCCTAATCTTCCCATTTAAAATTCTTCATTTCCCTTCCTTCTAGGCACTTAGGAGTTAGGTGGTCTCATAAAAAAAACATAAACTTTTAGCTAACAGCATCTACTAAATTTAACTTTTAGATTTAACTGTTGAAAATATTTAAGGATTGACATATCTATTTAGTAAAGTATATATAAAGAAATAAAATCTATTCAGACTCTTATTCTTATACTCTTTTAGCATAAAAATTAATTTATTCTGTTGGTTCTGTGTAATAGATTTACCAAAGATTTTTATATTACATACAGCTCGCTAACAGTTTGTAGCTTCTCCTTAGTTATAAACTTGAATTAAAAGAAGTACATAAGTAAGTCAGTGGACTTAATTTCGTTGCTAACTTGGCAATGGCGATAGATATTTTTACTTAATTCCATAAAAAGATCACTGAATTGATTTAAATTGAATTTTGTAAATGCCTAATTAAATTTTTTAACATAAAAAATAACACATTTTTAACTAATTAAAAAACGTAACAAGAAAATTATGTAATAAGACAAAAGATGAAGGAAATATAAAAAGAAAATGTTGCAAACGTAAACCTACTTTATGTAAAGCTCAGTACATGTGTGCATGCTTGTCATACCATTTTTTTTTTGTTTAATTTGCCCCCAAAATTCACCCTTCTCAAAAACCGAAATAATCTACCTTATTATTATTGCATATTTTTTAACCAACTGTTTTATGTCTTTCTAGACAGAGAAGTCCCTAGATCATAGGCATAGAGTACAAAAAAAAATACTTTGGTGGTAATATTTAGGGGGGGAACCAATCAAATTTTTAAAATATTGACTTTTTGACCCTTTTAAAACAGTTTTTGGTTTTCATGTATCATTATTTTTACACAATTTAAGAATAAATAACCAATATTTTTCTTTTAGTTGTGATTAATTCTGCATATAAACTTGAAGCTTTATGTAGGAATACAGACCCAGTTTTTTCTGGAACAATCAAGGAAAGCCATGGGAGAATCTTGATTGGTCAATATGAGAAATATAAAATTATTGAATAATAAAAAGTAATTAAAATTTACCAATATATAAACAAATTAATACAGTAAATTAAATAATTAAATCTGTAAATAATTATAATTTTACAGCAATTAAATGAAATTGAGTAAATATTAAACGAGTATGAAGAAATTCAGGAGTTTTTAAATACTTATTAATAATGTAGTATTGATTTTTTAAAAGAAAACTTTCTAATTTAAATAAAGTGGAGAAAACAGTTTTTTAATGGTTAGGTAATTTATTATAAAATGGCAAAAGAAGAGTTTTAATAAAGCTTTTAAAAACTGAAATTGGTACTACTACTAAACAAATGATGATATTTGTTCATTGGATGAAAAAACTTAACTATTGTTATTTTTATGTTATAGGTTAGGATTGTAGCTGTTACACGGCAGAAAATTGGAGGCCTAGGCTTGAGCATTAAAGGAGGTGCTGAACATAAGTTACCAATTCTGATCTCGCGTATATTTAAAGATCAAGCTGCTGATCAAACAGGAGAATTGTTTGTTGGTGATGCTATAATTAAAGGTAATGTATTACATTTTAGGTGAAAGAACTGATTGAATAATTTGTGTAATATATGTATTTTTGGTATTACACATAGCATAATTTTTAACATATAGATAATTAGTAATGTACGTATAAATTGTCATATAAATCTATAAAAATTTAGAAACCTGTATTTAAGTGGGAACTGAACCACTATACCACTTAGTTAAATAATAGGTAGTTTATCTTGTACATATTCTGGATTACTTATCCTCTATCAATTAATGAAATTTCAGAAAAAATATTATGTGTATAAGAATTTAAATATGATAAAATTAACACTGTACTTTCAACTGAATTAAAATGTACACTCTGTGGTATCATATTACTAGTGAAATAACTACTGATCAGTTGAGTGATTGTAGTTATCTACAAATGAGCTAATTAATGAAAAATTGTAAATAAATATTTTAGTAACTGCTTAAAATAACTTTTTCCAAAATAAAATAACTTTTACCTCTTTTTCAGATTTTTCTGTTAAGAAATTTTTTTTTCACATTTAAAAACACAAATGTTATTTATTATCAAATATTTTGTACTGCCTATCAGTCTTATAATAACATTGTCTTTACAAATTTTCCTTAATAATTAATAGGATTTTTCACACTTTTATAATCATTTATCTTATTGTATAAATTAGAATATCCTCAACCCAGGTGTTTATATGCTGCAGAATTTACCCTAACAAGAATTTTTACCAAACCAAGTGTCTGAATCAGTAACCGCTTTGGTTTAATACCTCAGCTAGGTGTTCTAATTCTGTATTCTAATTTTTCTGGTTAAATAAGTCATTGTTCAGCCATGATAAGTATAATTCAATATAATCTTTACATTATAAAATATTACATTGATGAATATGCTACGAGTTGATGAGTACATACATGATGATAGTATGAATTGTAGATGAAGACTAAATACTATAATAAGTTAGATAAGTTAGATACTATTAAATATCAACTAGTAATGTAGGCCAACTGAATATAAACAGATTTACTCTTACAAATGAATAAGAGGAAAAAGAGACATGACTCTTAACAGCAAGAGATCAAAAGCAAAAGACAGGTATAGATAATATTTCTGCTCAAATAATTAAACAAAATAAATCATGACTTGTACTGAATTTGATAAATTATCTATATTACATTACTATTCCAAAATTAAAATCTATTTAAGAAAAAAATATTTTTTTTTTCATAAAATATATTTGTATGATATGTATTTATAGATACAATTATTCTTATATTAAAATTATAAAAGTAAATGGCTTAGTTATTAAAATATATAAATAATTACAAAAATGTTTTTATTTCAAATATTAGGATGCCCCAAAATATCTTCAGTCACATTACATACAGATAACATACAATGCAAATATTTATTAATATTATTATTTTAAATAATTTTAATTAGTGAAATAAATTAAGTTTTAAGCGAAACAAGTTTTGAGTTTCTATTGACAAAGCAAATTCCACATGTTAGTAAATTAGTTTTTTCTAAATGCCTGAAATTTGAAATACAATGTATGTGATATATATTTTTATTAAAAAGAATGTTTTTGGTATTACTCACCAATTCATTTTATAAAATGAAACTAAAGTAGGAATTAAATTCAATATATTACATTAATTGCATTATTTTATCATAATTTTAATATTATTCTAATGCTGTGTTAAAAAGATGTTGCAAATTCACCCGGCAGATCATGTAAATTCATTTTTTATTTTTTTCCAATACAGCAGAAAGGTACATAGACCATTGTTGGTACAATATGGATTATTGAATAAAAAATATTACAATTTTATTTATCATTTAAAAAAATTATTTTAAACTTAACTATGCAATGCACTGTAAATAGAATGTCTAATAAAACCATGCACACATCAAATTTTAAGTCGTTCATGCTCACACACACACACACACACGCGCGCGCGCGCACATACACACATTTGTGTCATACAATACCACAGGGTACATTTTAATTCAATTGAAAGTACAGTGTTAATTTTAATCATATTTGAATTCTTATAAACGTAATATTTTTTCTGAAATTTTGTTAATTGACTGAGGATAAGTAATACAGAATATTTTCAGTACATTTTAAGTGTTTATTACCCATTTAACAAAGTTGTATGTCAAAATAAAACATAGAAAACATGTTTTTTTATACCAATCTACTGGTTTTCATCCCAGATTTCTCAAAAACTAATGCAGATACAGTTCTGGAACCTATTTTATTAGATATTTCAGGTTAAAGCTACAAGAAATCTTATGGTTTTAACCTAATTCTGCTCCTTAATTAACATCCTAAAAACTTCAGCTACCAGAGTAGCTGAAATCAAAATGAAATCTTTCACTAGCCATAACTCGGAAACAAATTATTCTAGGACACATGTTTTATGAACTTTTTTCATTATTTTTATGAACAGAATAGGTTATGAAAATCCTGGGAGAACTTCATGATACACCTTGTGTGTGTGTATATATATATATATATATATATATATATAAGTAATATGTTATATTATTATTGTTATTGTGTATTATTATCAAGATATAAAAATCAATGTAATTCTTCATAATAAAACTGTTTATTAAATGGATGATTTTTATCAGGAATAGTTATGATATATTAAGCAGTAAATATTACCCCAGGCAGTACCCCATATCACTTAATGTTATTAGACATTATGTATATGATCTCCTTTCATGAGATAAATTAACTGGTTTAAAGAAATGGGTTAAATCTGCCTTAAATTTTCATTTTATTACTTTAGTGATTAAATTTAGGGAAATATATTTTGTTAGATGTTTTCAAGACATTGTTATATTATAATTGAATAAAAAAAATAAATCTATATATACCAATTTTTTCCATGTATCAGTAGAATTAGCTGCATATATTACCTCACATGAAATAAATTTTCACTCTTTCAGTTGTGTATTTTATATTGCAAAAATACTGTCATTATCCAGACATTGATTTTAACATTTAGATGAATTCATCCATTTTACAAATCCATTGGCCGTAGCAAATAATTCTTAGAACAGATTTTTGTTGTTATTCACATCTAGCCACAAAAGTCTTCGATGAAATTTCACAGGTTCATAAAAGATACCCACCTCAAGCTAAAGTACTATTTATCTACAATAATATATTTACACAGTAAATATATTATTCTGTGTAGAGATGCAGTCTTTTTTTATAACTAAACATCCATATATAAAAATGCTAGCTATGAGTTTAAATTCTTATTTCATAAAAACAAATGAAGAAGTAGTAAAACATGAATCAATGCAATAATAAAACAACCAAGAGCTTTCAATTGTTCAGTATTAGTAGATCAATTAGTTGCAAGTGTACGTAAAACTCTTAACAAAAAACAGAACAGTATTCATCTTTTATTAATATGCAAGTAACATTTAATTACTAGAAAAAATTTCAGTAAATATCCACATTATGCATCCTGCATCATTGGTCCACTTAATCAGTTTTTATTTAAATTAAACAATTACCTCTCACCACAACTGAGTATATGTGGTGAGTAACCAAAACAGGTTTTGTAAATTCCATGTATGATCATTTCTTTGAATTATAAAGTAGATTAGTTAAAATTTATTAAATAAGCATTCAATAAGCTTTTCTTCCAAGTTGAATACATTAACTTTTCAATCTACGTAGATTATATCTAATATTTACTAAATTTTTATGAAATAGAAATTTGAAAAATACCTGGTATTTTTCCATTAATTGTCCCCCATTATGAAATTTTTTCCTTCAAATTTATCACTAATTTATTTTGAAAAATACAAAGTTATTTATTACTAATATCATATAAAATTTGTTCAAATAAGTTGATGATGGATGTGAAAAAATTACACAATGGAAATTCTCATAAATAGCTGACAAACATTTGCTGGGCCATTGTTACATTTTTGTAGAAATTTGGCAGATCTTCACCATGTTTATTGTTTACTGTTTATTGACCATATATTAGATCTACAAGATTTTCAGTGATATAAACTGTAAAATTTTAATATTGATTATGATTATGTATGCCATTTTAAGTGCACCATTTACCACACACATTATTGTTCTCAGATTAACACAAATAATCATAAACACAATCTGGAACTAAAATGAGCAAACATTTTTTTGTTTGGCAGCTTATTCTGATGATTACCCATTACTGAACTGGTAACTTTGCATGGTATGAATATACTTTTGTAAATATTGACTCATTTTTCTACTACTTCACCCAGACCTCTAATATCTGCAGGAACATACTAAAAATTTATATACCCAAAACTTGCATAAATAATTGTTCCAACCTATAAGCATAGTGATGAAGACTAAATTATCTTAAACAGAATTTAATTGTTATTAGTTTGAACAAGAATAAAACTAATATAGATAATAATTTATTGAATAAAGTTCTAAATTTGTTTTCCAATTAAATGGATAACGATTTTTTTCTTTAAAGTATGTGCATATATTGTTCATTATTTGAAATTTGATAATGATTTCCTGAATATTTTTTTTTCTTTTTGTCTTCAGTCATTTGACTGGTTTGATGCAGCTCTCCAAGATTCCCTATCTAGTGCCAGTCATTTCATTTCGGTATACTTACTACATCCTACATCCCTAACAATTTGTTTTACATATTCCAACCATTGCCTGCCTGCACATCTTTTCCTATCCACCTGACCCTCCAATATCAAAGCAACTATTCCAGGAAGCCTTAATATGTGGCCTATAGGTCTGTCTCTTCTTTTAACTACATTTTTCTCAATGCTTCTTTTTTCATCAATTTGTCAGAACACCTCTTCATTTGTCACTTTATCCACCCATTTGATTTTTAACATTTTCCTGTAACATCACATTTCAAAAGCTTCTAATCTTTTCTTCTCAGGTACTCCAATCGTCCAAGTTTCACTTTCATATAAAGCTACGCTCCAAACATATACTTTCAAAAAAGTTTTCCTGATCTTTAAATTAATTTTTGATGTAAGCAAATTATATTTCTGACTGAAATATATTTCTGCCCCCTCACCATTGGCAAGGTCTCATGATTCATAGAGGGAGGACTAATTTATATTATAGTTTATAAACTAAGAAATTCAAAACTTTTACAACTAACAAAAAATATCAATAAAACAATTTACAGTTAAGCAGTATTGTATAGCAGACGTTTTCATGATGTGATATGATTAACAGAAAAGTTCCAAACACTTTTAGAAAGCAAATCATTTTTTTTTTTAATTTTGATAATTCTAGTTTTGTTCTATTTTAATACTAAATTCAATATTGTAATATTTTCTAATAGTTTCTACAACTTTGAACAGTTTTTTTCAATAAAAGCTCAATCATTTTAAAATATGACAACCATATGGAAGTTTTAAATGTACATTTTTTTATATTTGTGATGAACAGAGTAAAGCTTTCACCTATTTGTTGGAAAAAATATCGCCAATATTTCAGTGGAATTAATTTGTTGTAGCACATCTGGCTCAAAGAAGAAAAGAGTAGGAAACAACTTCACTCCGAATTTTCCCTAATATGGCTGACATGGAATATTTGTTATAAATGATAATTACCTTATTTTCAGAATAACTTGTCTTGCATCAGGTTTCCTACAACTATTTAATTATGGCACCTACTAGATAGGCATTTGAGTGTAATCTCTTTTTTAAATAATTTTTTCATTACAAATTGCATTAAAACATAACTGCATATATCATAATAATAATAATTTAACATATTACAATTTATGGATTCTTTCAATGTTATGTTCCCCAATTGTCTGGAATACGTCAGGGAATAGAATTGAAAATAAAAGTATCTGAAGTGAGGATAAATTTTACTGACCAAAAAAAACCTATTAATCATACTGGCTGTTACTACGAACTAGGTGCAGTTACCATGTACTTAAGAGACTGAATATCTAGCCAGTTACTTTATAGTCAACTCCTTGTAAATAATATACCTTAACATAGTATAATGTTAAGGAAATGGAAAGTACAAGAATGAGATAATGAAGAAATAGAATGAAGGAATAACGTACGTAAAGAAATATAAAAAGTGAAAAATCAAGAAAATCCAATGAAAGAAATTTTTGAATAGAGTAAAAAGTACAAAATCTTAACAGAAATTTGGAAAAGAAAATAATAGTCGGGGCAGTAGGTGCTTTTTCAAATTATCATGTTTGAATGAACAATGGGACTAGTCAGCTGCTGTTGTCAGAATAATCAGAGTATCGGAGATCAGAATATACAAACGAAGAGTGTATTAGTATATTCCATAATGCAATAAATGAGCAACATTGTTCTTGTTCTCCATTTAAGTGTGAGAAGCTGTTTTGTGAGTTCATTTGATCAGAGGATGAATGAGGATTCATACACGTCATCCTCATTCATCCTCTGAAGGATGATACCTTAGGGTAGTTCCGGAGGCTAAACAGATAAAGAGAGAGAGTTCATTTGATCACTGGACAAGGTCATTATTTGTTATTAAAAGAATAAACCTTCTTTTGTTAAGTAGTAAATGTAAGTAATTGTTGTAAAAAGTTTATCATTGATTTTGTAATTGTAATCTAACTGTCATAATAAAATCTTAAATTCTATATTAATTTTCATTAGTAAATTTCACTATAGAATCAGAATTACTGTTTGTGATGTAACCTACTTAATTGTTAAATAAAATACTTAGGAAGAGCCTAAATAAATTGTATATTTCTAAGAATTTTACTGTGAAATATATCAATATCCTTGTTAATAACACACAACATTATTCGTAATATCAATTGTACTAGTAAATGATGTATTATGTACAAAAATGATTTCTTTTATTGCCTTCATTGTTTAAAATGATCACCTTACTGAATGTTTCATTAGTATTTCACTGAGCACAAAAATATTTGTAAAATTTTACTTGAGTATACAATGAATACTTTATGATACACAAAACATCATATTAAGTGCAACTATAACAAATTAAACTGAATGTATTCTATAAATGATAAATTGCAGTAATTATTTTGTTTCTTTACAGTTAATGGTGAACTGATTACATCCTGTAAACATGATGAAGCTGTCAATATATTAAGAAATGCTGGTGACATGGTGATGCTGACAGTAAAACATTATCGTGCAGCTACTCCATTCCTACAGAAGTCCAGTAAGCCATACAGAAAATTCAGCATTATTCATGTCAGTCTTAGAAAGAAACAAAATTTTCTCTTTTATATGTTTTTCCAAACTTTCGGTTACATCTGTGCTCCTTGGGATTAACCCAAGGCAAAATAGTGAAATAGTTGCTCGTCTAAGCCAGTTCTCTAGGCCTGTTTTCCCCTCCCTTCATCACACATTTTTCATTATTATTGTTCTATAATGGAAAAGTGCCTTAGTGATTAGCTACTTGTCCTTGCCCAAACTCCATTTGCAGACAATGATCTAATGTGTTGTAACACAAATACAGTTTGATTATAGACCACTTATTAGGTGGAGCAGTTTTATTAATTCTGTTTCCTATTCAGTAGTTATTAATACTATTCAACTTGGGGCTTAAGGTTCACCTTAGAAAATCAAGCTTCCAATCATCTAATAATCTAAATTTTAAAACATTAACTTAACTGAATGAAATTAAAATGAAAACTGATGAAAGTAGCATTTTCTAACATAATAAATGTATATAATTTATTTTTCACTAATAGCAAATGATTGGTTAATTCAATAATAATTGTTATTTTATACAATCTAGACATTAATAAATAATTATAAATAAATAATTTGTATAAAGATCAAGTTTTGATAACCTTAAATAACAATTCAGTAAGTAAACATAGAAAAATTCAACTTAGCAAATCCTTTTACTTTGAAATGATCTATTTTTCAGTGTGAGACCACCATCCACACAACCCCATATGGAGGAAATCAAAAAATTTAAATTGAACCTTTAGGCTTTGACAATTCTATCCAAAATTTCAGCTAATATTTTTAACCAATAGTATCAAGAGGATCTACAATACACCAGTGTTAGTCTCGCGTACCAAAAAATACATCATTTTGAGGTTGGAGATTTTGCAAAATTTAATTTTTTAGCATTTCACAGTTGAATAGTAATTTAAGTAGTATTGTAGATCATGTCTGAAGATTGCTGAGAAAAGTATTTAATGGGCATTATTTTGACTAGAGTTGCCTGATGGTTTAAAATTGCAACTCATAATTTTAAAAATCATGAGTTCTTATCCTACCTTTTCCATTTAAAATTTTTTTTTATTTTATTTTATTTTTTTTTATGAAAGAGCAGGCATCAACAGCTATGGTCATTAATCCAGTAGAAATTTGTAGCATATGAAAATATGCCATGCCTGAATGGGATTCAAACCTGGAACCTCTGCATGAAATGCAGAGATGCTACCTACTCAGCAAATTTTTTAGTTGCTCCAATATGGAAATCTCTCGGGGTTTGGATACGGTGATCTTGTATCTAAAAAATATTATTTTGAGGTAGAAATATTTGCTAAGTTTAATCTCTTATCTCTATAGTTGAAAAGTTTAAGGGTTCTCATGAGAACCCTTTTTTTTGTATTCATAAATATAAACATATAATAAATATATTTTTTTTTATTCATATATAAATATATAATAATTATATATTATTCATTATATGTATATACTTCTATTTAAGCAATGTAATAAGTATGTTCATGCTTACCAGAAGATTTAAATATCTATTCTGTTACATATCTTAAAAAATAGATATCATAAGTTAAGTCAGTGAACTCCATGACTTTTTATGGCAATGCAGATGTAACAGATGTATTCTTTATTATTAATTATACAAAATTTATTCTGTATCAGATAAAATGACCTGGCTCTTTTAATGAGCATTTACAATCATTATAAAATATTTTTATTATTAAAATGTTAAGAAAGATGTATTATCATACTGGTTTTCTGGTTAGTATTTTAAATTGTATTATTTCTCATAAATAATCAAATTTTAGCTCTAAAATTATTTTATTTTAATTTTAAGTACAATATAACTTTTTTTTTATTGAGATATATTTTTTTTGTTTTAAAGCTTTCATAAAAATTGTAATCTGTTTAACAGCCATTTCCCTTTGTTATACTTCCTTTGCTTCTAATCTATAAACATGATTTACCTATTATCTTTATTGATTCTGAGAACATTTAGGATCAGCTTTACTTGCATGATGTTAAAATATCATGCATATAAAAACAAAAATAAATAAAAACTTTACTTCACTGAAATCTTTAAATTTGAATGAGTTAATGCAGATATATTCTCTAATCATAGATCGCACTAGATATATTATTTATCTGATCAAATGACTTAGCTATTTTAATAATCTCTCTTATAATTACATAATTTTTTATAATACCAGAAATTTTATACTGACACATTCAGAAAATAAAATATACCTTCTAAAAATCAGCTGAGAGGCAAAAACTTTCATTTTAGAATGAACTTTAGTTAATTTTGTAAAAACAAGATTATTTAAAACAGTTAAATAACTTATTTGAAATAATTTTTATGTTATTATATTTTATATACATACATAGTAATATAATAGCTTTTAAATAACCTTTCAAGTTACATACAGAAAAGTGAAATTTAGCAAATTCATCTACCCTCAAATGATCTATTTTTTTTTTAATTTGCCTCTTATCATGTCTGTCTATGTCAAAATCTTATTATCAATTTTAAATTTACTTAGCGGCATGCAAGCAAGTTCAAAGTTTGCACGCACCTTCTAGATCGCAATGCAATGTGGTACAAAAGGATTCCATGGAAAGATTATTTGTTTATACAAGACCACTGCTGCTTTTATAGTGGTAGTCTATTTTTTTCATTTAAAAGATTTGAGATATCCCTTAAATACTTGTAATGTAATAGTCTCAAACTGAAAAATATATTGTTTTGAAGTACAAATATTTGTTAAATTTCATTTTTCTGTATTTAACTGTTGAAAAGTTGTTTAAGGGTTGCCATACTTTTTTAACACCCAATGTATGTATGAATTTAATTTGACCGCCATTTTTACCAAGTTTCTTATAAGATAGGGGGTTGATTCTTCAGACATATTCTGACACTACTTTTTGATGATCTTTAAAAAGTCAAAGTCAAGATTTTTTTTTAATTTTGAAAAAATAATTTTAAAAATTAGTAATAATTCAGAATAATTGTAGGTGAATCTTTCTTGTTTAGTAAAGTCAAAAAAAAATAGTTCTATTATTTTTCAAGCAGTACAGTTAAGGTTTCATTTACAGGACAAACAAAAAAAAATTTAACTATCATTAACTGTAATGAACAGAATTCAATCTCTCGTAAATTACCTGTAATATTTAAAACTTTTAATAAAATTTTAAACTGGAAGATAAGTTGACTATTTTCCTACTTATTGCTTGATTTATTCATTTGCAAAGGAAAAGATGAACAACAACTGGACAATGATTGTGCAAATGAAGGTGATGAAAGATGGGCAGGTCAAAATGGTTCATCTCAAAGTGGAACAAATGAAAAGCAGATGCAGACTAGATGGATAGACATTATTACAGGTAAATTTTATTTCTAATTCTTTTATTTAAGCTAGTGATAGTTAAGTATATTGTACGGTAAGTAATCCTACTATTGAAAGACAGGTTATACTCTTTCAAGATATTTTCATGATACAATCTTGCTAAAATACTAGAAAGAAAGGAATCTTTGATAGATGTTTCTGTTATCAGTTCAGTAAAAGTTTGGCTATTCGGAGACAGAGGTTAAACATTTCTGAAACAAATTGTGTTGATTCACTAACAGTCATAAAAAAAAATAATAAATTTATAATAACTTAAGTACTTGTATTTTTTATTTTTATTTTTTTTTTGCTTTATATATTTACTCAGTACAGCAAGTCATAATGGTTTCCTAGTGCTGTCTTTTTCTGCCCTTCAGGACATATTTTTTTTATTTATCTAAATATAAAAATTATACCATTCCAAGAACATAAAAATTTTTTTTTCTTAATTACTATGAAACATCATCATTTAGTGAAAGTGGAAATAATTGTCCTTGAAATAGAAGATAGAATAAAATAAAAGAAGAATAGAAGATAAATAAAATAGTTCACCTAACTGAAGTTTTTTTTGTGTTCTCTAGAAAATCAGAAAATAATTGACTCATCTGGGTACAACTCTCTGCAAGAATTTAATGTAACTTATAGCATGGATATATAATTTATTATATGGATATAATTTAATTGACCCTTTCATATTAGAACGTTGTCTTACAGGGAAAAATTATGTAGAATTTATACGTAATGAATCTTCTGTTTTCTTTGAAAAATTCCCACGTTATCAAAATAACTGGACATTTATTTTTACATTTTAATCAATCATATAACAGAATTTTCTATTTTCATATAATGCGAAATTCTAGTCAAGAACCTTGCGAATCTCAAAATTACAGAATATACAACGGAACTCCCGGAGAACACGTAATGAAACAGTGTCCACAGTTCAGAACAGGATTCCATGTTTAATTTGAAGATTATTGACGCGATAATTGATTTTAATCCGGTTTCTTCTCGAATTGCTACTTTAACTATAAAAGCTTCCAATAAACTGTATAC